>JALPQI010010801.1:0-29320 GCA_025490895.1 Thaumatotibia leucotreta
TGTCGCGACGGGCAGTTTAACGTTGCGGTGCCGTGTGGAGTAGATGCATGAGTTGTTGATTTTCAGTGTTATCACATGATGCCTATTATACAAAAAAGTTGTAATTTTTGTCGTCGTGAAAATATTTTTATACATTAAGTTGTTGATTTTCAGTGATATTTAATGAGGCTTCTATAGACTTCAATCCTGTGATTTATTTAGATTTATAATAAATACTGTTTCCTATTTTTATACAGTATGTATCACCTCGTAGAGCAAAGAAAGAAACCCGTTAATATTTAGATCATACTAAACAACTTTTACTATGGGGCCAAACTCGAATTCGCGGAAAAAAAATTACTCTCCCATACAACGTGTCCATGATCACGCATTCAAAATGTATGAAACTGTCAAAATTTTTTTCGTGAATTCGGGTTTGGCCCCATAGTAAAAGTTGTTTAGTGTGATCTAAACATTAATGGGTTTCTTTCTTTGCTCTACGAGGTGATACATACTGTATACAAGTTGTTGATTTATATTTAGAGAAATTAATTGATGCCATAAAAACTAAAAATATATGTTTTATGTAGCTTGTTTTGTGTTTTAATCGCATTTGACGCATGCGACTAAATCAACGCAACGGGTTTGCCACGTCTGTGTTAGGCCCCGGCCACATGACCACGGTGCGGCGTCGTAAACGTAAAACGGCGCGGCGTCGTGGCATTGCACGTTATCGCACCGTGGGAAATTACGGCGCGGCGTCGTGGCATTGCACGTTATCCCACCGTGAATTATTAATTCTTGATGAATACTTTTAAATAAGTTGTTGATTTTTAGTGATGATGATGCCATAAAGACTATATGGATACACATATTATTTTAAACTAAATGTTGTCATCTAGAGTAATAATTATTTTTACAGTGGTTCATTAATCATTAAAACATAAAAGTTGCTAATTTATAGTATTAATTATTTCCCAATAGTTAAAATGTTGACTTAGTACTTGTATAAACATTCTTGTTTAAGTGACAATAAACAATAATTTAATCCCAACATCTTCAGAGGTCCAACAGGTTTTCTAATTACGTGTTGCTTATTTAAACGAGGTGATATTTTCCATAAGAGTTCTTCAAACACACAGACATTCTAAAATAATCATAAAACTTGTGATCACTTGTTTTCAGTGCCTTGTACTTCCTTATGAAATGACTTCCATCATGATTCATAATAGAAAGATATGGATTTATCCAATATTTTTTTTTCCTTTGATTTTTCTTCGTGTTTTTTCTTATAAGTAACAAGAGCAGAATACGTGTTATGGGATCCATGTCGAATTGCAGACTGATCGCAAAAATGTTTGGAGAAGTATGAGAAGGTACGGCGTCGTGGTACAACGTGACACCGCACCTTGCATCTACTCCACACGGCACCGCACCGTTAAACTGCCCGTCGCGACAACGTGGATTTGCCCGACGCCGCGTCGTAATTTCGCACGGTGGGATAACGTGCAATGTCACGACGCCGCGCCGTAATTTCCCACGGTGCGATAACGTGCAATGCCACGACGCCGCGCCGTTTTACGTTTACGACGCCGCACCGTGGTCATGTGGCCGGGGCCTTAGGGTTCAAAATCTGTTGAAAATGGAACACATACGTCTAATGCTGCGATTCACGGAGAAAGCACTTAATACTCTGGATTCGCATTAAAATTTACTAAAGCGCCTTGATAATATTATTATAGCATAAAGTATCAACGCAACGGGTATGCCACGTCTGCGTTAGGGTTCAAAAATCTGTAGAAAATAGTAATATTATTATAGCATAAAGTATCAACGCAACGGGTATGCCACGTCTGCGTTAGGGTTCAAAAATCTGTAGAAAATAGTAATATTACACTCATCACACTAAAAATGCTCAATAATATTATACTTATTTATTTATTTATATAATTCCATAATAAGCACAGTTATACTTCACCAGGTATTCATTTGTCCGACCTGTAAAAGGGGCCAAACTGAAAACCAGCGCTGGACACCAGTTCAGCACATGCTGAGGTTGGCACCCATTGCCTACATATTTACTCCATATGTTAGTTAATAAGTTAGCTTAATGTTTCATAGTGTTTAAGTATTTTTTTTACTCCTCTTGTAACTATATCAATGTGTTTTTTTTTTGGGCAATAAATAAGTTTTGAATAAGTTTTGTTTTTGAATTATTATAGCATAAAGTATTAACGCAACGGGTATGCCACGTCTGCGTTAGGGTTCAAAAATCTGTAGAAAATAGTAAAATTACTATAGCATAAAGTATCAATCAACGCAACGGGTATGCCACGTCTGCGTTAGGGTTTAAAAATCTGCAGAAAATCGAACACATACGTCTAATGCTGCGATTGACGGAGAAAGCACTTAATACTCTGGATTCGCATTAAAATTTACTAAAGCGCCTTGATAATATTATTATAGCATAAAATCGGTATTCTTTTGTAAAAGTATTGTTTTCATTGCTTCCTATATTTAATCAATTGATTATACATAAGTTTAAGTGTAGATTTGCTCTATACACATGTTTAAGGCAAGTAAATAAATGAATATCATAGGACAACCTTACATATATCTACTTAGTACCACGGTAAGCTCAACTAAGGCTTGTGTTGTGGGCCGTGTGCGTACTAAGTAAGCGCCGAATATAAAATTGTAGAGGCAATTAATGAACCTTTTTACAATCACCTTAAATTGTTCTAAAAATATTAATCAAGTCATTGACAAGCGAATGTCATAGTTGTATAAATCAATTTTTCTATTTGTTGCTGCAAACGAATTTTTATAGTGCAATTTTTTAATACTTAATCAAAATGGGACTCACTGCAGAACAAAGAAGGGCTAAGAAAGAAGAGAAGAAGGCTAAAAAACTAGCCGCCGAGTATGAAAAGCGTAGAAAAATGAAAAACATCGAACTTCAACGAGAAATCGCATCACAATTGAAGAATAGAGATATCGTGGATCGCCAGTACAGGGAGCTTATGGGTAAAATCAAAGAACCAGAGTTCAAGAAAGAGATGGAAATCATGTGGCGTACATTCGAACGAGCATTCGACAAGAAAAACTACCAAATGACACACATTATGCATTTGATGGATATTGCTGACGACCAGTTTCAGCGCACAGTCGCAAGTTTCTGCGACACTATAGATACAATGATCAACAAATTCTTAACAGATTTAGAGGATTTGACTAAACTAAACGATCGAAATACGGCTACACTTTTAGCGAGTGGTGAACTAGAGAAAGATGATATCATGAGAGACCACAATACCGCGGAAACACATCTGCAGCTATTATTATATGTTGGAGATAAAGAGGCCGACACAACAGTATGGACGAAACGCGGAGATAATTTAGTAAAAGAAGATGAAGAACGCACTAAATTCGCTAATATTAGGGAAAATCTACGTTCGTACTTAGAAAACTCTTACAATAATATGTGGGATGATTATAAAGCAGTGCTCAAAGCATATGTGACTGACACCGCTGAAAATCAGAAGAATGTTCGTAAATTGCGTAAGAAGGAAAACACGATGGCAGATATGATAGCTTCACAGGGGAAAAGGATAGCAAATAGCGATGGTATGTTGAAGCGTCTGCGGACGGAGCTGGCCGCTTATGAATCTGGGACCAAACAGGCTGTGTTCAGAGACAGGCGTGATAGGCACCGCGCGGCCTGTCAGAAACTGAAGCAGCGTTTGATAAACGGACTGAGACTCGACGAGAATCTATTATCAGTGCTTGTTAGCTCTTCGGATAGCACTCTAGAATGGCTTGGCGCTGGTCATGAGAAAGGGGAAAGAATTCTGCGTCTGGCAGCGTTATGCAGAAAGTTTGAGACGCAGCGAGAGAAGGTTCTTCCTTACGGAACGGAACAACCTCTGTCGCCGACCACTATAGATCGCAAACACCATTCAGATGACTCACTAGTAATCAATGCGATTTCTACTACATGCGGCATGACTAGAATGTGGCAGCGGGTCTCTAAAGCCGAGATGACTAGACGAGCTTTGTTGCGTGAGAAAGAATTATTAATCCTTGAAAATGAGATGATTGAAGAAAGATTGAAGAGTCTTAAACGTCATCCTGTTGAAGCTAAGGCAAAAATATGTCCCCCATGTAACAAAAACAAACAGAGTAAAGAAGTTTTTCATCCAAATGCTGTCGAAGGAGTAGTGGAAGCTGTTAAAATGATGAAATATTATTCCAAAAATAAATTGTAATATTTTTATTGAATAAATTTGCCGTTAACAATGTGTTAGTGTTATTGGTCACGAGCTCACGACTGTTCTCTCATGAGCATTGTTAATATTGTTCCGGTTTTGCTGATGACGCCGTTGTACATTTATACACTGTGAACCTGATATCCAACAAAAAAAAACTTTCAAGTGTGTTATGAACTTATGTTTAATAATGAATGAATTATTATAATTCATTCTAAGTAAGCAATTCTTTTAAAAATGCTATGAACCCTTACAAAGTTTCACTTTCAAGATAAATCAAATTTAACGCATAAAGTGTCATAGTCATAGCCCACGATATGTGTATTATAACTATCTATTAAAGCCGTGTTAGGTGTATATCAATGAGTGTTAAAATTTGGCAAGTTTGAGTGTTTTAATTCGTTACTTCCAAAACATGGTGAAAATTAAAAGATGTGCAAAATGTAATAAAATTCATTTTGTAATAATGATAAAAAAAAAATATACGAAAGGAATAAATTGTTTATTTTCGCTTAATTTTAATAAACCAATTTTTACTGTTCTTTATAAAAGTACAACATTTCATACATTGATTTAAACTTTCAGGATTATCACTCATACTTAAACGACAAACGGGTGTAACGTCATGCCTGAAACACGGAACAACCGTCAAGATAAAATTAAACTTAACTTTACAAAATTTCATACTTTTTGACAAAATATTCCTTATACTTCAGGCTCACGTTGTATAACCTAGGTTAGGTTTCGCGTTAGGTTTGTTCTAGTCGCATCGCCTCCATGTCGCAACGAAACGTACCGAAGAAGCAACGATGCCACTTTGACCTTACCCACTTCTGCGGCCCTACCGCGAAAATCGAAATTCGTAAATTTCGAGGATTTGTCTCTCTCACTCTAATGACGCCTTCGTTGGAGTGACAGAGTAAAAATCCTCGAAATTTACTAATTTCGATTTTCGCGGTAGTAGGCGTGTATAGATATTCTCTATGGTTACGAGAGTGTAAGTTTTTTTTAATCCAGTGTAATTATTATTACCGTCTGTGACGAACAAGCCCTAAGCCTAAAGGTGCATTTAAACCATACGAGCATTCGCTCATTCTATCCCCCACTCTACGAAATTCGTTACACAAAACGTGATTCGTCGAAATTCGTAGATTTCGTAGTGGGGGATAGATGAGCATGCTCTCGTTTAGTGTAAACGCACCTAAAGCATTGAGCAGAATATAAGGGTGCGGCTCGACTGACGCGGAGCGGAACGGAGTTGTGGGAGCTCGGCCAATGAGATCGCATCACATTGTTTAGAATTCGAATTTGAAGAATGTAATTGGTCGATTTTGCACAGCTCCGCGTTAGTGGAGCCGCACCCTAAAACATAGTAGCTTCACTTTTTTAGGTATTCATTTTATGTTTATTAAATTTATAATAATTATGTTTTTCAGCCTTCGTAGCGTAGTTGGTAGTAAACTTGCCTACGAAGCTGGCGGGACGAATTCTAGCGAGAACGTTATTTGTGTATTTATTTATCACAAATATTTGTTCCTTGGTCGTGGCTGTTTATGGGGTGCGCCAAAGTATTTATAAAATTGCAACTTAGATTATTGGAACTCCGAAAATTTTTCTTATACAATTTAACTTCATAATGATCGGTATTTAGAATAATCTTTGTTCATAATCATCATCACATAGAATTATTTATGTTCATAATATTGTTTTTCATACATATTTTTAGTACTAACTTTTATGTTTATATAATTTTTCACTATACTTATTTTATGCTATATATTCTAATGTTATAGGTATTTATTTTTATCTGTACTGGTTTTATGTATGAATTATTTTTGTTTAATTAAATATAAATCGTACTATTACTGTAAACTAGCTACCTGCACAAATCAGGTTGTGGCAGAGTAGGTTAGGTACTGTACTAAACGGGTTCCCTCTAAACTTTTTTTGTCCGAAACGCTTAGGACATAACAGACTTGGTATAATCTATTTTGGCATCAACTTAATGAGACAGAAACATCACTTGGCTTAAATAACAATATTTCGAATATTATTTTGTCCGAAACCATCTTGGCATATCATTAATTACGCCGAGTGTTATAAGACAGAAATTAGATTTGCATTTTTTTTTTTTGGCCATGTAGCCACATGTTCGAAACTTGCCTTTTTCGTCAGGCAGAATTTGCTGTGAGGGTGAAAATTTCTGCAGTGAGCGAGCGAAGCGAGCGAACAAAACCTTCCGGGGCAGATCCGACTCGGATAGGTTAGGTTAGAAGACTAAGGCGGGAGCTTTGCTCCCGCCTTAGTCTTCGAGGTTATTTTTTTTTTAGCAATCTAGAAAGTACTCAGCTCAGTAACACAGTAAGTAACGTATAGAATATTACTACTACCTCGATTATATTGAGAGGTTGTAATTATTCCTTCTCTGTTATGCTAAAATAAACTATGCCGACACTTTTTATGCACATCAGATTATGCCTCATCATAAATAGGAGCATCGAAATTATGCTCGAATAATATTCGAACAAATCGAAATCTGCCGCAAAGAAATATGCTGAAGTTGAGTATCTATGTCACAACAGTTTCTGCACAAAGCCCATTATGACTACATAGTTTATGTTATTCATAAAAGAATTATACCACAACAGAGTGAACCTAATGGGAAAATGTTTATAAATAAACAATTTATTTCAAATAACTTTATGAGTATAGATTAATCTACTTGACGACTTTAGGAGGATAAAATTTCGAAATAAAAATCGTTATGAACATTGTAGGTAGAAGTATAATTTTTAGTAAGAAAAAAAGTATGAGAAAATTTTTTCGGAGGAATGATGATTATGAGTAAAAAACGGTATTAGTAAAAATATTCGAAGAAAAAATTGTATAAGTGCCAATATGGACCCCTGTTTATGATTTAAGTATTTAAGTATCCATATACATATATCTCTATTACATATATATGTCACTTGATACCCGCATTACAAGCCTTTAATGACAAAACGCTTAATCGTAGAGTCCATGTGGCTTATGATGGTCCCGTTTTATCTATTTATCGTGCTACGCATCACTTTCGCACTTATATACTTGTTAGAACCTGACGGCAACAACGACAAACGATTAAGCACGGTACCATCATAAGCATACAGCTTATTTTGGTTTACTCAGTAGACGGTTAGATAAACAATATAAAAACGCTTGAACTTCTGGACTGCGTTACCATAAAACCACATAAATAGGGCCCAATACAGCAAGACAGTATGGTCCACAATTTCTACTATAAAATTTATAATCATTCCCAACCTTCTTTTTGGCTTTGTCCAAGTTTTTATTATTATAAATTAGGAATTTCCCCCCATGAATAGCACGATTAATATTTAAACATTCATTACACCTAACGGAAGATATTGCAGTGTGAGGATTTTAAATATATTTTTTTATTATTGTAAGATATGTACTTAGTATATTTTAAAGAAATTTCGAAAAATGACCATTCCCTCCCCAAAATACTGAGCTTCATATTTTGCAAAAAAACTAAAATACATAATAGGTATTTATATTTACCTATACACTGAGTATTATATCATCACATCACATACCTACATACTTAGTGGCGTACCGTACCGTACCATCGCCAACACAGAAACATTCCAGAACCTTAACCCTTAAATCGACAACGACACTTTTTTTGAAAAAATACATAAAACTATAGTTTTTATGCCTATTTATGTGATTTTAAATAACAGAAAATTAATAAAAAAAATCGCTTATGGATAGTTTTTCAGAAATCATATGTCAAGTATGTTGCACGTTGCCAACTATGCAGTGAATAGGTATTGGGCTTGAACGTCCAGTATTTTTGCCATTGCCAATTGTACGGTTAATTTAGTTTATTATATTTGTTTATTTTTTTTACATATATTATATGAAACAAGATATTTTATGTCAAAATCCTTATTAAAAAACTTATAATTTCAATAAGTAAGTAGTAATATCTTAGAACCTGTGGACTACAAATAAAAAAAAAGGGACACTGAAATTCAAGGCTGACATAGAATAATATAAGTTTTTATAAATGGTAAATATTAATTCACCTGGTTCTATGTCAGCCTTTGATTTCAGTGTATCTTTTTTCCATTTGTAGTTCACAGTTTCTACGATTTAGGTGCACAATTTAGTAAAATCAATGCATTTAGAGCGGCTTAGTTTACTTGGCTCATCATCAACAGCGATGTCCTAATGATGCCCTTATCATACGGGAAGCAAAACTTTTTTCAGATTGACTTTTGTTTACATGTTTGTTGGACTCTTCTCCGAGTAAATTAAGTCGCTCCAATGAAAAATCAATACTGGGAGTCACTGAAAATATGCTGTTTTCTGTACTGCTGTGCAGCATCTTCCTCGTCTGAGTTTTCGGCATCTAGTAAACTTTTTTTGGACTTGAAATCACACAGCTTTATTAGAAATACATACATAAAAATAATATATACATATATTAATAATTCTTTGATATAATGGGCAGCAAGAGATCATTGAGTGCGAAGATCTATTTCGTTATTAGTACCTACGTCGTTATGAGTAGTATGTAAAAAAAGGCCATATAGCAATATTATGATATAGATGTTATTGCAGGTCACTTAGTACTGGTTTTTACATAAAAAGTGTCCCATTTTCATTTCATTTGAGTGGTTTTACTCGAAATTATAATGTGTTGATGAAGCACGGCAACATTGACAACGAGAAAAATACTGGACATAGTTAAAACACCGTATCATTGGCAACGGGAAAAATACTGGACATAGCAACAACAACATAAAACGTGGCGTAGTTGCCAACGGGAAAAATACTAGACATTCTACTTTGCAAGTAATAAACTCATTGATGAACTGTGTTAAAAGTTTCGAGTAAACAGAAATATGTACTTCAAGTATTTAGTTAAATAGATGTGCAAATTAAACAATACCTTATCATACAAAATTACGAAAAAAAAATTGTTAACGTTAGGCCGGGCGACGTGTCCTTCCCAATTGGGTATCTTGGCGGCGATTTATGACAAACTGGCGTTTCTGTTGGCTCGACACATTTTTTTTCAGAATAATAATCATTATGAAATACACTTACACTGCTTAGTTTTCGCTTCAGCGTTTTGGTTTCTTGTGTAGATTTTTGTGTTTTGGATGTCTAGTATTTTACCCGGTATCGAATTAAGGGTTAAAGCACATTGAGATAAGGATTACGATTGAACATCATTTATATTTACCTAATTGTGTTGTCATTTGTACAACGGCTTTAAAACAAAACTTCGGTGACAAGTTAATTTCAATTAACTACTTAAAATATGCACAATCTGTAAAGCCATAAATGTTTATGAGTTTGAGCAAGCCCAAAGGCATTGAAAATATTAAAATAACAATTATGATTACAGGTAGGTATTGTATCTTAATTAGTAAAGATAGCGTAGCTTGTTATTGGTTATCGCAATAAATAAGCACATAATACTATCTTCTTTAAGTACCTAAACTTTAATAAAATAAAAAATACTTAAACAGTATTTCCCTAACTAGTGCGGAAAAGTAAACTTTGCGCACGCTTCGCGTGCGTTAATTTCTCTTTTTAAGGCACTTGTTATGAAAAAAGTCGTTCGATACACGTGTAAAAACTTCTTTTTAACTCGGGTGATTGTCGCCCTCGTTTCACTCGGGCTCCAACTTTCACGCTCGTCGAAAAAAAATTTTTTGCACTTGCATCGAAATGTACTAATGTATTGCTATTTATTTAGATATGCTTCTAGACAAGTATATCTAAATAAAGATACGTATCCACTGATACACTTCAGCTATAATAGTCTGAATAGGCATGGCAAATTCGTTTTATCAAAAATGAAGAACAGGGTTAGGGTTAGCACATAGATTTTCTGTCCCATTTTTATTAACATACGAGTAGTTAGTAAACGACGGGCAGTCTATCTCACGGCGGCATAATGTCGACCCAATCATGTGCTTAGCCTATGAGAACGACTAGGACCAAACTACGAGTGCGAATATCACAAAGTTTGTATTCAAATTCGATAATGGCAGTAATCCTTCTGGTTTTCTAACCAAGGTCGGAAACTAACCCCCTTATTCATAAACGTTGCCCAACTTAACAGCCGCTCAGTATTGTTTGGCCCTTTCGGTCTTATATACCTACATTATTGATAGGAAAGTGACAAACAATATTTGGCGGCTTGCTACGTCAGAAGACGTTTATGAATGAGGGGTAAATCTTGACGAAGTAAAAAATGAGGTACCTATTCGCATAATTTCGCATTATCACACCCTTCCCGAGGTTAAATGGGATAACTTGCGAACTAGCGTTTAACTATAAACGATTATTGAATAGAACTGACATTTAGCAAATGCCTCTTTCCAACCCGGTCTCATCACGATTGTCTCGTGTTGTAGGTAAATCGAAGACCAGTACAGAATAAAGACTGGTATACGGGTATTTTCCACTTTTAGGGTCACCCAATCAAATTATTTCAATTTCCGGCTCGTACGAATGAGTTATGTTCGAAATATCATTTGACATTTTACAAGTGCTTTACGTTGAAGGAAAAGGAAATCTGTAAAGGAATCTGCAAGTAGTGTGGCTACTGCGGAAAAAATTAAAACAAATCAAAATATTTCATCTTCATCATCATCATCATCATGTCAGCCGAAAGACGTCCACTGCTGAATATAGGCTTCCCCCAAACATAGGCATCCAGCGGACTATTTAGTTATAAATAATTTGATTTCAGTTTTCACAGTAACTTACTTCACGATATGTAATGGATGGCAGCACCAGCTCTCTGGCTATTCTAGAAAACTGAGAAGTATTCTGATAGGAGGTGCATGTATTGCTTGCCCTTAAGGTGCATTCAGACCAAACGAGCATTCGCTATTCTAACCCTCTACTCTACGAAATTCGATCGTTATACAATTTAAAACGTGATTCGTTGATTTCGTGGGAGATAGAATAGCGAATGCTCGTTTGGTCTGAATGCACCTTTAGTATCGTCAAAGGAGACTAGCCTTGTAAGGGATTGCATATTATACCCGAGAAAATTTACTGATGGTTGCTAAGACTGAGCGGCAGAGCGGTGCAGGCATCAGTAGCGAAAGCTGAGCACGTGGGTTCGATTCCCACCTCGGAGGTTGGTGATCTTGGTCGTTTTTTCTTTGGTATATGACATCCAATATTTATAATACATTAGATTAAGTTTATGTATTAGTAGCAGGGCCTTTACCAATTAATTACTCCAGTAGTTTAAGGTAATATCAAAAATACTATCCGTCTTTGGCGCGAATAAATTAAATCGCATAGTTAAAAGATGCCATTATGGGAATAGCGTTGGATAAGGCTCGGAACAATACAATTACAATTGATGATCGATCGTAGCCGATAAGGCTATAATTTGCTGACACAGTGCAGTTCTTCGAATATATACCAAAAATATACTGTTTATGCATTGTTAACAACATTTGAAACATACCGTGTGTTTCCATGACCAGGGCTTTTACGAAAATGGGTAATAATACGCATTACTAGCAATCGTTTTCAAGTATTAACATTTGACAAATAATTAAATTGACCGTACAATTAACCAATTAACCTACCAAATAAAAAAATAAAAATCTTGGTCCACCCGCGAATTCCGACGAATCAACGAATGTCCGCGTTCTGGGTTTTAAAAACCGGATTTTTTTGGTGATTTGTCCTGGTTACCAGATTTCATAGACGATAACCGTAGATTGCAGGCCATTGCACGCAGAGCAGATAGCCGATGGGATCGAGCGTAGGATGTCCACTAAAGGTGCATGCAGACCAAAAGAGCATTCGCTGTTCTATCCCCCACTCTACGAAATCAACGAATCACGTTTCGTGTAACGATCGAATTTCGCAGAGTAGGGGGATAGAACAGCGAATGCTCTTTTGGTCTGCATGCACCTTAATAAGATAGACAGACAAGCTTATGGAGATCGCCGAGAGACGCTGGAGCGATCGTCTCCACTGGTAGCTTCCAACCAGTGTATTAAGGTCCAAAATGAACCCTTAGATTGACCATGTAAATTATAATTATTAAGCACCCGATATTTCGGTACTGTTACAAATGCCATCTTCACGGAATAAATATCGGGTGTAAAATAATTGCAATTTACATGGTACCTAAATATCCCGTTATAAGTCACACTAATAATGTAAATTACCATGTTAACTTAAAAACTAACCCCCTTATTCATAAACGTCTCCTAAATTAACAAACCGCTAAGTATTGTTTGTCTCTTTCGATCTTATATGGACGAATTAATAAGACCTAAAGGTATAAACCATACTTTAGCGGCTTGCTAAGTTAGTAAACGTTTATGAATAAGGGGGTTAAACTGCAATTTTATTGATTCAACTCATGAGATGCACCGCAGCACAAAATCTAGACAAATATGCAATGGAGTTAGATTAGAAAGTAATCATTTTCAGTTACAGTTATTAGTACGAGTACATTGTGCATCAAGGGAGGTAAGTACGGAGCCCGACTTACCGACCGTGATGCATACAATGTTTTTCATCACACTTGCCGACAAAAAAATAAGTTTTAAGACATAACATTATTAAATGACGTACTGACATTTCTATTACTCCCTAGGGAATTTCACTTTTCAATTACTCCCGCTACGCGCGCAAGCAATGGCGCGCTTAGACAGCAAGTGTGATGAAAAAATATTTAGGTTATCAATCACAAGCAACAGTAGCCACATCATGTCTTTTGTAAAGCTGGCCATCGCGCTCGCTCCAATATGTTAGTATGAGCGGGATTGCATTACGTATCGAGTGAAACCTATCCTATCCTTTGCTTTCCTACTCATGGTACGGCTATAGCATCCCACATACGGCGATTACGTGAGTTATCGTTATCGCAACAATACGAAATCTCTGCGTGGCAAAGATCTGCCAGCTCGCGATACCGACTTCCTGTCGCGGATGACGTAGCTTTCTCTGGCCGATATGGTATGGAAAGCTATGGAAGATCAGAGTGCCTGTATTTAGTGCAGATATTATACATAAGCTTACATAAGGCGTGCGCTTTTCACCATCACAAGTAGCGCCAGCGGCAAATATCACAGGACAATCGTTACACAAATCGACCTAGCCATAATTAGTAGGCTCAATTAAGGTTTGTGATGTTGAACTAGTTACCTATTCCTTATTTATAACACATGTATTTATACAGATACTATGAAATATGTTAGAGACATATGAAAACTATAAACAACATTACCTGTACAGAAACAATAAACTAGATCTTAAAATAAACATACGAAAAGACAACCTACTAAATTATAAATAAAAATTCTGCTCCAGATCACTGTCAATCGGTAGCGTGCCCAGAAGGCTGGCAGCATTGCCAAGTTGAATGGCAATGCTGATCCGCTGTGCTAGATATGAACTAGCCTTCTGGTCACGCGTCAGATCGTACAGCTAAAGCCGCACCTCTTTGAAGATCCTGTGGGCGCTGTCCCCCCAGGGTCCTAAGGTCTCCACTGCAAACGGCTCAAATATGAAACCATTGCCTATGTCTTATAGGTAAAGAAGCCTGTGCCCATGAGCGATCATCTAAATTTATATTCATTATTATAGAAGGTTTTAATAATTTTGTCGATCTTTCCTAAGAGAGAAGGAAATTTCCAAAAATGGCTGCACCTTAGGATTACTTGGTTTAAAATTTAATAAACCTGGATCATTTCCGTTTTACGTATGGCTGCAATGCATTTCAAAATCAGATTTTAGTAAAGAAACTTGCTGCTAACATTATTTGGAATTAGGCCGTCGTATTTTCTTGAAAACAGACTTTGTGCTTTACAAAGCTATTATTCTCATCACGACACGCATTCTGTTTCATTGAAAGCTTTGCGTTTCAAACTTGTAGGATTGCGTAAATTGCGTTGCAAATTAGTTTTAATTTTATTTTACAATTGACTGCGCTTCGTAACAATTCAAATTGTTAAAATTCCTTAACCCTGTGAAATGTTAGTTAGAGCGATAGAAGAGCACATCACATACATTACACTATCAGCCTATTTCAGTCCACTACTGGACATAGGCCTCGCCTATTACCTATCCATGCTTATATAGACGCAATGAGAGGTAAATGCCCATAATCGGCATGCTGTGAAAGCGGGTTAGCGATCACAGTAATGTGTCCACTATGACGATGCTGCTGCCCATCATCAACCTTCCATAAATGAATAGTCAGTGACACTTTAATTCCTGAAGTGACTCTTACAACACCCATGGGAAGAGTTGGGGTGGTGAAATAGTACATTGTGTACTTAGGGCGGTAAACAAGAAATTACGAACGAGTGTGAATTCAAGCCCGAGCCGAAGGTGAGGGCTTAATTCTAACACGAGTTCGTAATTCTTGTACCGCCCGTGGCCCACACAATGGTTTTCATCACACCTGTGATGCAAAAAAGTAAATAAAACAATATATTTTCACAAAACTACTCTAAAATGGTCTAAATCAGGGATGACTTAATTTCATCATTTTCATAAAAAAAAAACCGACTTCAACCGATTTCTCAAAGATCCCCGATTTGTTTCCATCATTGGTTTCCTCAAATCCTACTTTCTGAATGCAAATTCTTGTAAATGAATGAAAATTACCAAAAGCGCCATACATGTACCTATAACATTTGAAGAGATCCCTCGATTTCTCCAGGATCCCATCATCAGACCCCAACTTGGTGCCAATGGGACCATCTCGGGGTAATACACGTTCGATCACAAAAAGAAATTTTAGAATCGGTTCACTATTCTCGGAGATATCAGGTAACATACATACAACAAAAAAAAAAAAAAAAAAAAAAAAAAAAAAAAAAAAAAAAAAAAAAATCAGTCGAATTGAGAACCTCCTCCTTTTTTTGAAGTCGGTTAAAAATCTCCGCGCGGCGTATTGGCGCACTTACCGAACAGGTGTGATGAAAAATGTATTCTTACTGTCTTCACCATGCGACGCGACATAAGAGGGTGTTATATTTATTGATACTATTAACGGTGATGTTGCTACATGGCATTTTTCACTCGTATCACGTCAGAACACGGAGTATGGCTATGGAGTATAGATAGACGGTAGTATACATATAAATAATTATGGTGGTTTCATAATTATTTTCCAATCAAGGATTCGTCACCCACGCCTCGACCTATCGCACAATTAAAACATGCAGTTCACGGTCACTCGATAATTGGCTGAACCGTCACATCAATACATTGAACACTAGTGAGCTTTAAGTTCAATCTGATAAGGGTCACGGAAGATTAGAAAGTCTACGAACCACTGTCGACTCGTTGTTTCTCTATTGGACAGGTAAATTCGTATATAAGTGTAACAGGGAGGCAATATTTCGATCGCTGGTCTTCGTTTATCTGTGGCTTTCGTATTCACACGCGGGATGTGTTACGAAAAACTGTCAAGCGTTATTCTACACGGGTTCTTGACAGATCGTGATATCATGGATTTAAATTAAGAAATTTGATTTATGATGATTTGATTAGTAAGTTGGAGAAGCATCACCTCTTGACGGCATAATCGGTCGAAAGCTTTTTACTACCTACTATGTCAATGTTAGTCGTCATCAGATATTTGTCGTGGTGTCCGGAGCGCTCAAAACTATCTGAACACGCGTCTATCATTTTTAGGGTTCCGTAGCCAAAATGGCAAAAACCCTTATAGTTTCGCCATGTCCGTCTGTCCGTCCGTCTGTCCGCAGCATAGCTCAGTGGCCGTTAATACTAGAAATCTGCAATTTGGTACAGGTACCTATACATTATTAGTCATGCCAACAAAGTGGTACAATAAAAACTAGAAAAAACATTTTTTTTCGGGTACTGGTGAAGTCAGGAATTTTTTTTTTATTTAATGTACCTAATCCTATGTGCCCCCCCCCCCCTCTAACTTTTAATCGGAAGGTCCAAAATATATGAAAAAAAAACATGAATAGAGTACTTTAAAATAAAACTATTTTGAACATATTCTATCGGCCCTGCCGTTTTTGAATATCTACGATATATCTAATTGAGACTGTACAACAATGATAAATGCGTCAATCGTCTCGCTTCGGCCGGGGTCACACCGTAAGAACTAAGTAAGTAAGAAAGGAAAAAGAAAGGGAAGAAATAATTACTTAAGTAACTCGGTTAAAAATCCGATCACATGCGTGTCACACACAAAAGACATATGACCGCTATATTTTAAACAAGTCGAATCGCAAACTAATACGCATGTTGCGAAAACTTGTCTTTTGATACGGATTCACAATCCTCATCGATGGTCAACCTTATTAGGCTTTCATTGAACGACTATTGTAAACTCATTGTAAACAAGCTCAATATGAGTCTTCAATACGTTGCATTGAAGCTTATGGCTGGACTGAGAAGTCACGAGGTAATTTATAAAGGTATTATTAAATTGATCCCTGTAGCCGTACCATAGCATTATTTATACTACTATAACGTATTGAAGCGAGCGTGATGGACCACTTTACGTAGGTATCTATCAAGTAAATGCTAACGTAAACTTTACTTGCCAAGTCATGGTAAAGTCGGCTTTAAAATATGTTAACGATTTGGATGCTTCATTCCTGCACATATTATATACATATTAGACGTGACTGTACTGTATTTGTATTTAAAAGTATGGGTGTTCAAGGAATTTTCCTTCCAATACATCACCAGTTTACCTACACTGTATGGGGGTAGCGAAGTGGAAAGAACACTTGTTAAAAGCTTGTGATTCTGACTAGAATTATGATAAATATCCGAAGTCAGTATAAAGGGTTGATTTTGGGTTAGTAAAAAACCGTGAGAATAGCTAAATTATGTAGGTAAGTATTAAAAAATATGGTATCTAATTTTGAACTAAAAATAACCTCTTCCTAACTAGTGCGCAAAAACGAACTTTGCGCACGCTTCGTGCGCGGTTATTTCTTTTTTTGACGCACTTTTTATGAAAAAAATCGTCCCATACACGTACAAAAACTTTTTTTTACTCGGGTGATTGTCGCCCTCGTTTCACTCGGGCTCCAACTTTCACCCTCGCCGAAAAAAGTTTTCCCGCACTAGTTAGGAAATGTACTATTATTATTATGACTTAAAACGGGATGTTTACCATGTAAATTGTAATTATAGAGCACCCGATGTCCTGAAAAAAAATATAATTACATATAATTACGTAGACCTGATAAATATACTAAACGTCGAAAAAACTTTGAACATCGGTTCAGCTGCGTTTGAAAAATTCTATGGGACCCTTCACCATACGTGGTTCTGCACGCACTTGACAGGAAAATATTTTTACTTCCGTAACGCAGTCTAAGTAACCCAGTAAACCATCTATAAACTAAAACAGTTCAACCCCAGGTCACCGAACGCGAGCAAAGGTTACATTCGACTTTGAAAACGCTGTGATATTTACTCATGACTTTATCGTCCTATCGCCAAGATCTGCAAACTTGCAAATATGAACAACTAGTATAACTTGATCTTTATTTATATAACAGCTGTTTGGCGTGAGGTGGTATTGTATACTGGATATGAGGCGTAAGAACAAAGCATGTGTGGATCCCTCTATCCATCACGATAGGACGTTGCAGCAACTTTATGTATCCAAGCGCGTAGCAAGCATATGACTCTAACCAACTAGCACAAGAATGACCTAAAGGTGGGTAAAGATCGATCGTAAGCTAAGATCGTCGTATACTGGTTGGTGGTGGTATAGCGGTGGGTATATCGCGGTTAGAGTTCGTGGGGTGCGCGATATAAGACGCGTGCGACGTCCCGCGACAACAGTAAACAGTTGACGGTCGTTGTCCTGTGTGTGTTGTGATTTGTCTACGGTGAGTTGCATTGTGTTTGACGCGTGTTTGTGAATTGGTTCTGTGATAGTTTTTATTCAATTACTCACATTTAACTGATCATCAATTTTCAGGATCTTGCTTAGTGCCTTAAACACACATAAGCCTTTATGTCATGAAAATGACAATTTACTGAAATTTGAACTCACAGTAGCGCTCAAGGGTGAATGTATTTGTGCGTCGGGGTGAGATGAAATGTTTGAAAGGGGCAAGATAAAAAGTTGTATTTATGCTTACAACACTAGTAAGCGTAGTGTTTCTTATCCCGTTATGAAAAAACATTTCTTCTCACCCCACCCCCTCAATCCCCTCATCTGCGTCGCTGGCAGTGAATAGGTACTTTATGTATTTCCCGGATAAGTACCTAACACAACAAAAATACGGCATGTATACAAAAATTATTAACCCATTGCGTTCATCGATAATTTTATCTGTAGTAAAACACGACATTCAATTTTATTGTGATACCTAATAAAATTCAGGTTAAAATCGTGAAAGGAAATCATCAGACATCGGATTCCGTGGGGCGAAACTTCTTGACAGCTAGGGATTTCCTACATCGATAAACTCGTTTGTCGATACTAGTTCTATATACTAGTGACCGCCCCCAACATTGTGTGTGTTTTTTGTAACTATTGATCACTTAATGAAATTTTGTTATGCTCCTATAACCTCCATAGAAATTGAAGTCTTCTAGACACCTAAAATGGATTTTTCAGCCAAGAAAGAAACACTTAACTCCCGAAAATATGGAAACAATTCTGGTGGTTTACTTTAACAACAATAGATCGGACAGTCATGAAAAAAAAATTGTGACGAATAAATTGAAAACGTTTTCATTCAAGAAGAAGAAAATTTAGCTGCTATTATATTATACAGGGTGGTCCAAACCTTGACGTCAAAAAATTTTTTTTAGGTTCCCTACGTCATGGGCTATCGGAATATACCCCATGTATGTTAGCCGATTTTTTGTAGTTTTCAAGTTATGAATTTTTGAAAAATTTTTTTTGAGAAATTTTGGAATGAAGAAATTTATTGATAAAAGAAAACTATTGGGTTTTTTAAATATTTTCTTTTTGTAAAAGTATTATAAAAAAATAAAACATTTACTGACAAAAAAATTAGCGTTCTCTCTTTGATACAAGTAGGATAAAAAATTAAAAATTCTAAATTTTACGTTAATAACGCATCAAAATAGCATTAATGTACGTAAATAAAAAAAATAAAACATATCTCAAGGATTTTTGGTAATGTCAAGACTGCCCTAGACCTTAAACCTTCGTAAAAGCAAAAAAAAAGTTATACTTAATGATGAGGATTTTTCGGAGTCGGTCAAATAAACTTAAAAAAACTTCAAAATTTTTAATTTAAAAATAAAGTGAAATTTCGTCTGTTTTGTTGTTCTTATCAATAAACAAATACAGAAAATACCACGAAGGCTCAATTTGTGTAGTTATTCAAGTAATTTTTTACTATTTTAAAATTTTAAGTTTTTTTAAGTTTATTTGACCGACTGCTCCGAAAAATCCTCATCATTAAGTATCACTTTTTTTTGCTTTTACAAAGGCTCAAGGTCTAGGGCGGTCTTTAGAATACGAAAATTCCTTGGGATAATTTTATTTTTTTATTTACGTACATTAATGCTATTTTGATGCGTTTTAGCGTAAAATTTTGAATTTTGTATTTTTTTATCCTACTTGTATCAAAGGTAGGACGCTAATTTTTTTGTCAGTAAATGCTTTATTTGTAGTAATACTTTTACAAAAAAAACTAGTTAAAAAACCCAATAGTTTTTTTTTTATTAATAAATTTCTTCATTCCAGAATTTCTCAAAAATTTTTTTTTCAAAAATTCATAACTCGAAAACTACAAAAAATCGGCTAACATACATGTGGTATATTCTGATAGCTCATGACGTGAGGAATCTAAAAAAAATTTTTTGACGTCAAGGTTTGGACCACCCTGTATAGGTAATACTCTTTAAATAAAAAAAATATTTTATAAGCAAACCTTTGTGTGTTCACTAGTATTTAGAACAAGTTATCGATAAATGAGTATATCGATATAGGAAGTCCCTAGCTGTCAAGATTTTTCGCCCCACGGAATCCGATGTCTGGAAATCATTTTAAATATCCACTTAGGCACAGACCAAAATAATGACAGGTTGCAGTCTGTATTGCCAAAAAACGCTTGTGATTGAGTCCTTAATTTATTTTTAGGAACAATTTCCATGTGGTCTTACAATACACTGAGGAAAAATAATTTCCATGGGATTCAATCTTTGATTTGGAACGGAAAACCAACGTATATCGTCTGAACACTTCCTTATAGTAACTTAACGTCAAGAGTTAACAATAGACCATCCATCACCATTGTACGTCGACCATCGATTTATGTAATAACTGCAAATGAAGTTTACATTTTCCACTTTTACAATCGTGGTTCAAGGCCTCCATATATTTAAATTTAAAATGTATTTTTCTTCATTATTCACCACTATTGCACGTAAAAAAAATCTTACATAAGTTGGGTCACAATACGAGATAAATTATTACTAATTACTATTACACGTATATGTTATGTGTAGGTAATTAATTTTCTAGCTCGACTTTTCTGTCCCCTAAAGAATGACATCAGTCAGTAGGTACCTTAAGGAGGATTTAGACTAATTTCGAAGAATCACGTTTCGTGTAATGAACGAATTTCGTAGAGTGGGGGATAAAATGAGCGAATGCTCGTTTGGTCTCAATGCACCCTAAATAACACATATTTTTACAGTAATCCCCACAATGTTTGATGTTGTTTGTTGTCCATGCAACTTTTTCAAATTCGGATATTACCTACTTAATACTTAATCATTATATCTTTCAATCCTTATAGGTAAAAAACTTCATAACTATGTTCATAGACTTTGTATTACTGATATTTGTGTGTTTATGTCAATATTAAAAATGTAGTGCAGTTTAAATACTCTGAAAAATATACGTTAACAGTAAACGCATGTGAACTCGTGCCATGTGTAATTTTTCATAATTCATTGCTACTTTATGCACTTGTATCGTAATATATTTAGTAAAAATATAGGGCCGATTAAAGGCATGACAAGGACAAGGAATTTTAAGCTTTTCATGAAAAATTTAATATTTATGAATAAAAAAAACTGAATACGTTACGAAAGCTCGGATTTAAATTATTATACAGTTTGGCAAAATATGGTAAAAAAGATTGTACAGATACTAACCAAACACGTCTATATGCAATCAGAAAAAAAGAAAATACCTTACTCTTAACTGAAACACAAATGAAGCGCATAAGTTTTATGTACCTACAAATAGCAGATTATAATAAACGGCGGTTTGAAAAAATATGAAACACCTGACTAATAATCTATAAAACCACTAACTCTAAGCTTAAAACCTAAGCTATTATGTATTTTCCCATTAACGCCAATCTAAATTAGCCCATTATTATATTAATTATTCAATGTTATCAGTTACACAGATGTGAAAATCAATTGTTTATCTAGTATGCAAAAACGTGTGAATGTAGAACCGGCGGGCGCTAGGTTTTTTAGTATTGAAGCAATGAGGATTTATTACGTGTATTATAACAACGAGAGCATGGTTAAAACATGGATATACCTAACCTTGCTGTGGTCAAGAAAATCTGCAGGGTCAGAATGAGCTCTAAATCTATAATTGAAGACACTATAAAACTTTTTTGAGTGAATTACATTCGCCCATTGAATTGATTTCAAAATGTAGGTACCATTCACAACGTAGGTATGGTTTCAAACTATAAACATTTATTGTACAATATCAGAAAGGGTAAGTAAAAGATATAAATAACAAAAAAACGGTTAAACTTTTACATATGCCGCTCCGTTATAAATTTTATGTAGAGTTATTTTGTCTGAAAGATAGGTTACAAAGAAAATAGCAATCTCTTTTAGATAACTGTAACCTATTGGTTTATTTTGAATCCACTCAAGTCAAGTGTTTTTGAAGATATGTATCACATTTAGTATGAACAATAAACAATACCACAGGTACAGCTGGTACAGACCTACTATTGCGAAAATGGAAATTAGTAAATTTCGAGGATTTTTCTGTTACTCAAACGAGAGAGACAAATCCTCGAAATTTACGAATATCGTTTTTCGCGGTAGGCCCGCAGGTTTTTTTTTAGGTACATAAATATCTATCAGTAAAAAAAAAGAAAAGAACATATATTATAACAAACAATGCTAAATGATTTTTAGGTATCAGCCGCGAAAGCTGACAGACGTGGGTTCGATTCCCACCTCGGACGTTAGTGAACGGTTCACTATTGGGATGCATAATACTAACGAATGTAATAATATAGTTACGCATAATGTCTTCTAGCCGAAATATTGTCAAGGCGAATCATATTTATGCATATTTTTTTACGCGTAATATTTAAAAGTATACACATTAAAGGCATACCCGTCATAATAACTAATATCACACAGTATAAATACAAAATTGCATAATAATTATTACGCATCATTTCACGATGCATACAAATAGTTAATCCTAAAATTAGACTACCAACTAGCATGATTGACATGCTATAAAGGTGCGTTCAAACTAAAAGAGCATTCGCTGTTCTAACCTCCCACTCTACGAAATTCGATCGGTACACAAAACGTGATTGGTTGAATTCGTAGAACGGGCGCTAGAACAACGAATGCTCTTTTGGTTTAAATTAAACGCACCTTTACAGTTAGCTGCCTTTCGCTTACGATTGACGATTAAGCGTTAGCGATTGGCAACTTATCTAAGCATCCAGGCATTCTACTGTATACGGAGAATGACGGTAGATTCACATTTAGTTTTATGAATAAAAGTGACGGTGAGTAATAAAAAAATTTAAGCTATTAAGGAAAACCGATTGTTTCAACATGGCAAATCAAGTGTGTATAATCTACTTATATAATATATGGGAACAATAGTGAAGACGACGGGGGTCTGCGATGCAGACCCCCTATTCTGCGTAGTTTAGGACAACACACTGCAACAGAATAAAAGAACATTCTAAAATATGTAAAATACTCAATATATAAAATGCATGTTAATTGATTTAAAATTGATGTTAAACAAAGAAAAAGTGTTTTATTGAAATAGAGAATTAAAATTGCCGTCCCTTTAGCCCTCCAGACTCGTAGGAATCTCCTTTCTTTTGCTGGTGAACGTCTTAGAAACTTGAATCCACACGTGGCGTTAGTCCTGATGCAGAAATGTTTTACCGTCCCAAAAATAACCTATCTGCTTCGCACGGCTCCTGTATGGCTATTTCCTGATGCAATGGACGCTTTCGACGCTGTTATTAGGTCCATGCTCGAGTCCGTTCTCAACATCTCCCTAAACGAGGTCCAGTGGACACAAGCGGCTTTGCCCATCCGTTACGGAGGTATTGGGATGCGGCGCGTACGGGACGTGAGCCTGCCGGCTTTCTTGGCGTCAGCCCTTGGGGTTACTGGCCTAGTCGCTAAAATTCTGTCTTTTAATGGCGACGGGTTTAGTGTGCCGCATGTGGTTGACGCTTCGAGGGAGTGGTTGGCTGGCAACCCGGGCGCGGCCGTCCCGGAGAACCCGAAAGTCCAGCGAGCTTGGGACGACGTAGGCTGCAAAGGTACTTTCAACGAACTTATTGCCAACACTTCGGGGGTAGACCGCGCGAGACTTCTGGCTGTATCGCAGTCGGAATCAGGGGCGTGGCTGCACGCCTTACCTTCGCCTCAATTAGGCACATTGCTCGACGGTGACTCTTTGCGGGTGTCTGTAGCTCTCCGCCTAGGCTGCGCCGTATGTCAACCACACATATGCATCTGCGGGTCTACGGTGGAGGCTGACGGCCATCACGCTTTGAGTTGCCGGCGATGCACTGGTAGGCATCCGCGTCACCATGCCCTCAACGACATAGTCCAGAGGGCGCTTAGGTCAGCCGGCGTCCCCTCCGTGCTCGAACCTCCGGGCCTCAGTCGCACTGACGGCAAGCGACCTGATGGCTTGACGTTGCTGCCGTGGGAGAGAGGCCGGTGCCTGGTATGGGACGCTACGTGTGTTAGCACTTTCGCAGCGTCTCATATCAGTCGCACATCGCGCACGGCTGGAGCGGCAGCCGAGGCTCAGGCTGCGGTGAAGCGGCAAAAGTACGCTCCCTTAGGGTCAGGGTACCTCTTTGTGCCTTTTGCCGTCGAAACAGCAGGGTGCTGGGGGAAGGACGCGAAACTTCTAGTGCGTGACATAGGGCGTCGACTCAGACAAAGGGGAGAAGACCACCGCTCCGAATCGTTTCTGGTGCAGAGGTTGGCCATAGCTATCCAACGCGGCAATGCCGTGAGTGTTATGGGCACCTTTGCACCGGAAGCGCTAAGGAGCGGATATTGACAGGTATTTTTGCCATATTTTTTTTTCTATGTACCTATATAATTTTTTTAAGTTAATTAAGTTTACTTTTAAGATCTAGTTTTTTACTTTAATATTGTATTTAAGTTAATTTACATAAATAAATTATGCTAGTGTATAATTAAAATTATGGTTTCCGAAATATATATGGCTAGTAACCATTAGTCCAAACAGTAATATGCGTAGTATACATTAGGCAAATATATAAATTAGTCCAAGTTAAATTATTACAAAACTTTAATATGCGAACAAAGTAGTATGCCGAAATAATTACTATGCGACAGTACATTTATGCTAATACAAATTATGCGAAGAAATGTATGCCAAAAAATAATAGCCTGAAAAAGATTATGCGACCAGAAGGTATACCTTGGTGAACTAGGTATTTTTCTTATAATATTCAGAAGTATATGACAAGAAAATTTGATTATTTCCTGGAATTAATATCTAACAGGCTGGAAATAATTTTAATATCTTCATTTAGTCCTAAATGTGTGAAATCCGAATTCGCACATTACCAGACTTAACTTTTTAGAGCAAAGTAAATAACTTTCAAATTCATGTTCATTTTAAGTTTTGATGTTGCGGAAAACTAATTCAGGTGTGTATTTAAAGAGCGTTAAATTCTGCGTAGAAACAGTAGCTTAATCTTCAATTTTAGTTTAGTAGTTCAATAATCTTGGAACCAGTAAACCCATAATCTTCACATTTCAAAACGATTTCCAGCTTGCTAGGTCCGCAAAACCGCAAAACGTTAGTTTTGGATCTATTTTTCTTGTCCTACTACCAAAAACTCTCAATAGTACATTTCCTAACAGTTAAAAAAAGTTTTTGCACGTGTAAGGGACGATTTTTTTCATAACAAGTGCGTCAAAAAGAGATATTACCGTGCGCGAAGCGTGCGCAAAGTTCGTTTTTGCGCACTAAAAATATTGTATAAGGTTGATGAAGTCAATACGTCCCCATAACGACGTGTGAAGTTATTACTTTAAGCCCGACATTGACCTTTCTAAGTAACAGTCAGTACCCATCAAAAGGTAAATTACTTCCATACTTGACCTAACACACCGTTGCGCAAGAGTCGAGATAATAGGTTTTCTATTAAATAAAGATTTTATTTGACATCTCTGAAACCTTGGGTTCTGAATTACGAGACATTCGTTTATTAACAATTGCTAATTAAATGTCTAATGGCCTAATAACTTCAGTTCTCAGACTTTTAGACTAAAATGTGAAGGTCAAAAGTTAGTGTTACTTAGCGTATAGTCTGTAAAACAAAATATTAAAATAACATTACATTAGGTGGACGAAACATATCATTTTGATTACCTAAGTAAATTAGGTCAATGTCTCAGTATTTGGCTAGTGTTTTGTACAGTCAAAGGCAAAATAAGGTGTATATAAAAATATGTCTCATTACACTTTAATTCTGTCATAAGAACGTCGTAACATATTTATACGAGAATTATTTCGATACATGTTTTTGCACTTGACTGTACAAACGAATGGTAATTTTTAGTATTTTCACTATAAAGACAGAATTGGCTTGTACCTTTCTATTAAACAAATGCTAAACTGCCCTTATGGTAGGCGACAAAGAGGGACGGTTTTACTAAACCGCTCAAATTTGTGAATCCCTGAAGAAATATGAATATCGACTGATAGCTTAAAGCTCATTCAAAAGATATGATAAAAACAAATAATAATATAAAACAGTCGCCATCAGATATATCGCAGCGACCGCAGCGTTCAAAAATATCTAAACACTCCTTAATTCTATATAATGATAGAGGCATGTTCATATATTTTTGAGATATATTCAATGGCGACTGTACAACCGGAATAATTTTGAAGCACCTATAAACATTGTCACATGTGAATACAAACTTTTATCGACTTTTGTTTTTCAAGTGTGTCCATACTCACCCCATTTTACGGTAATTAGTAAAGAATTCCGGCGTCACACCAGATCCCATAAAGCACTCGAGAAAATAGTAACAAAGCAACATAATTACTAATCACAAATGCTAATTTCATCACCGTTTCAATTTCTTTCCGAGCATTTCCACAAAAACTAACGGCTGTCAAGTACGCAATCACATGTTTGCAAGATTGTGGGACAACAAAGATTACAAAGGCATTCCCTTTGGAACACGCAAGGCCGAGCAAATCTCAATTATTGGCGCTGTTTTATGCAGATATGCATCTTGCTGCTGATTACTTTAATTAGACAACATTAATCATTAGTTAATGAGTGTCAGCGGTTTGTCTTATATCGCTTCGATAAGTCAGAGGTGGCACGCTATCGTGTCTTTTTATTCGCTCTTATCGTCGCTTAAAAGAGCGAATAAATAGTTATTTATGTGGATGGTGCATAATAAGAGGCATTGAACACGAGTGTGGTTTTATGAAACGAGCCGTAGGCGGGTTTCATAATTAGATCACACGAGTGTTTAATGCCTAATTATGTACAGTCACATACATAACTTTATTTACATCCTTATCATAAGTTTATAATAATAATTTACTTTTATTTACATTGATATCCACTAAGTAAAATACCTCTAAATATAACAATTCAAATCAGTTGAAATTTCTCAATTTGTGTAAGAATATCCTACAATAAATATGTATTGAAAAAAAAAAACAAAAAGTAGTTGACTTTATAATCCTAACATTAATGTACTGACACCGATACTTTAATCTTAATATTATGATGCATTGTACTTTAATGTTAACATTATGATACAGCCACAGACACCGGTTTCTTATAGGTCATTACATTACCGCTTCTGAATATATAATAGGATAATTATGATATGGAAGTAGATAAACCAAATTACAGTTCGGAGATTTAACTTTAAGATGTCTACACGTGAACAAATATACTTAGGTATACATAATGAAGAAATATCACGTTTGCTTCTCTGTCGTCTTCAGGTGACGAATCCGTAAAGACCGTAAAGGATTCAAGTTTGCTCAATATAAATCAACCACCAAAACATGTCTAATTTTCAAGGAGTTTCAACAACCTTCATGCTCCGTCACAAAGATTCTCTTCTAGGCAAAGATCGTATACCGGTATTATTTTGACACTATAATACTGGTATTAAATTTCAGTATCTGGTTTTAAAGTATATTTCAGCATTTTATTTGGAAAATCGGATGAATCATTGTCCCAAATACATACTTTTTTGTGTATGTGCATGTGCAATCGTGCTTATGTATATTGATGAGATACGAGTATTTTAATGCAAAAAATGCCGTTATTTCTTTAATCAAGTTAATCATTAATGGGCATTCCTATGCCATTGAAGAGTGGGAAATCATTTCATTAATCCGTTATATGGACACACACAATTGCTCGTAATTGCTATTATTGCGCGAACATTTTCAGTCTCCACTGTAAATTATAAATACTAAGTTAACTTCCTTCGTACTATCATCAGATTTTTTTAATTTTCTCGTGAAGTGGTCGAAACCTGGGTTTGCTTAGCTCAGTTTCCTCACGATGTTAATCCCGCAACGCAATGCTTTATTATCAACTAGCGACCCGCCCCGGCTGCGCACGGGTACTATACCTACATAAAATCCTTCCTCTTGAATTACTCTACCTATTAAAAAAAATCTCATCAAAATCCGTTGCGTAGTTTTAAAGATTTAAGCGTACAAAGGGACAGAAAAAGTGACTTTATTTTATACTATGTAGTGATATTTACTCAAAAATTTCTTCTGCTTCACTAAGTGCGGTATTTTGTGCGGAGAACATTCTCGTATGTCTTTCCTAATTTAGAAGTTGAACTTCCTCTTTATGCCAATGGCGTAGTGGTAAAAAGGTATTCAAACCACTATAATTATACCTGTTAGTCTTAGCTCGGTAATGTAATTATCGCATTCTTTGCCTTCTAATCTGTTTTGATCAAAGAAAAACAACTGGGATGACACGTGTTGCGCATTTAAATAGTGGTAGTATTGAAATAACTGTACTTCCTTTTTCTAAGTGCAGCTCATCTTGAGATCGCCAATCATTGCATTTTCAAAATCATTATAACTGGACGCTTATAAATGGACGCTCAATAGCAAAGCTTTTAGCACATGTGTAATTTTTCATAGAAAATGTTACAAACATGCTGATTATACCGAGATTGTGTTGAAGCAATCGAAGGTGTGTATATGACTACAAAATATCGTAAGAACAATAAGCCTGCAATCGAATTGTGTTATAACACTTATAGCCGAAAGACAAAGGATCCAAATGTTTCGAAACCGATTCGCTGAATCGTTTTATTGCAATTTGTATGGGACTTAATAGGATGCATCGAGTCTGATGCAATTTGATTTCGATCATATATTTTAAAATCGAATTATATTTTGAGATGTGGCAGGCACACGACGACATAATATAGGTAGAAAAACAATTTGGTCCGTCTCATACCTACTTATTTTCTAGACTTTATTAAATGTGACGGTAAGGGAATGGTACGGAAAAAAATGTAAAATGTAGGTACCTACTCCAGGTATAAAAAGCATAGAAAAGTAAAAAAAGCCAAAAAGAGTTTTTAAGTTTTAAGAACTAAACTATAGCCGTACCAAGAGTTTGAAAGTATCAGCCGGTTTCATTAGGTTTTACTCGATACGTAAAGCAGGCCTTCGCGCTCGCTCCAATACATAAGTGTGAGCACGATGGAATGCTTTACACATAGTGTAATAG
>JALPQI010010802.1:0-36723 GCA_025490895.1 Thaumatotibia leucotreta
TATCCTTATAAAACCGAGCAAACACTGGATATTTAGGTACATGTACATTATGTAACCTATGCTTGGCTACGATTGAAAATGATTTATAATCACTTGGAAACGGTAACTGTGTAGATAAGACTCTTCTGTATAGATACATCCAAATTTTCTATTTTTGCTTGTCGATTATAATAACGTACATACCTAGAAGGTTTTAAAAAATGTTGTAAATAAGATAGTTATGAGATTTAATAAATCAAAAATTAATGCGGTTTTTTGTTAAATAAAAACAATGACCATTCATGAATGTATTGTAACTAAATGACATAGACTCAAGTGGTAATACTGTCATACTGTAGAGCTATTTATGTGAACAATGTCTTCGCTTAAATGAGGCCATATGATGGAAATGAAATGCGTCCTGCGATTGATATGCGTCTCTTTAATCAAACGGTCAAGGGCTGAAGGTCTTTGTTTAGAAGCCTTGTTCTATCTAAATAATATATATGCATTTGCACTTGAAAGATAATATTTATCAAAGGAAGGTAGCAGATGAGTAGGCAAAGGCGTAAGATTATAATCACGATTAGGTAAGTAGTAGGTACGTACATTTCACTTAGACTATGAGACGAAATAATTTCCGGTAAACCCAATTATGCAAGATATTTTCTAAAAAAATGATACCTGTCTGCAATATCAACAATCAGTCTTTATTATACTCGTAAGGTAACAGTTAATTTCCTTGGTGGAGTTCATTTGTTCCGATTCTACCACTACAAAAACACTTTTGAATAGGTCTTTCTACAGGTTAAAATAGATTCCAGTGTAATACTATCATATCATAGGCCAGAACGAGCCCTTGGATCCGCGCCTGACACACATCTAAATAAAGTACAAATTGTAAAATAATTAGAAAATAGACGTGTCGTGTGCGTGACCTCAACTTCTGTGGAACGACCTATGACTCCGCATATCAAATTACTTGTTTCATTGATGTATAAATTATTTCACAGTATGTGATCGGCAGCATGACAACATGGAATGTCCTGGCCGGCGTCTGCGCTATCGTCCCCATGCTGTCCCTACTAGGCATGCTGCTTCTACCCGAGACGCCCAACTATCTGCTGTCACACGGCAAACGCGACCGCGCCGAGAGCTCGCTCGTCAAACTCCGTGGATCCACCTGCGACATCGACGAGGAGATACAGAGGATGATCATCTTCAAGGAGAAGAACCAAGTCGAACCGTGAGTTTAACTGTACTGTGTAATGATAAGAAACCCATCTGCTGCCTGCGGCAGACGCGACCGCGCCGACTACATTGAGCATAACTTCGCTCGTCAAACTCCGTGGATCCACCTGCGATATCGACGAGGAGATACAGAGGATGATCATCTTCAAGGAGAAGAACCAAGTCGAACCGTGAGTTTAACCTTATTGTGTAACCATAGGAAACCCAACTATCTGCTGTCACACGGCAGACGCGATCGCGCCGAGAGCTCGCTCGTCAAACTCCGTGGATCCACCTGCGACATCGACTAGGAGATACAGAGGATGATCATCTTCAAGGAGAAGAACCAAGTCGAACCGTGAGTTTAACTGTATTGTGTAACCATAGGAAACCCAACTCTCTGTTGTCATATGGCAAGATATTGATGAGGAGATACAGAGAATGATAACCTTCAAGGAGAAGAACCTTGTCCAATCAATCTTTGTGGGTTATACTCTCTGGCCACTTTGTGCTTGAACTACTGAATGCATCACTTTCGCACTTGCATACTTAAGTATTAGCACGCGACTGCGACGACGATAAACACAGCACCATTACCTTCCCTGCTTCGTCTTCTAGATTAGTATTAAACACTCTGTAGTACCACGATATCTGGTCGCCAGTAGGTACCTGCACATGTAATTTGAGAGAATTTAAAAAGAAAAAATATATATTCGAGGTGTGTCACTTTTGCACTTTCATGCTAGTTGCAGCAACGGGCAACGACGAAAAACGATAAAAATTGTGTCACTTTTGCACTTTCATGCTAGTTACAGCAACGGGCAACGACGAAAAACGATAAAAATGGAATACTCATTACTCATTACACATCCTGTTGCATAATATAACCTAACATCAATATCACTACAAATAAATCAAATAGATGCCATCTCAAACCATAGGTAACGTTTATTTTGCTGATCAGCATTGGCAAGTTTAAAAAATACTTTTTTACTTTTAGGTATCTCACAGGCCTCAATGATGGATGCTTTAACTTAAAATTTTGCAGTCAGGAGTTGTAAGACAACTGTTGCACAACAAATGCACATACTTTTAGTTTCAATAAATATTTTATCCATCAATCTAAATATTAAACTGTATCTTAAGTACGATGGTGTCACTATTTCACACTTATATGAGCGTTTCTTGTTTTACTTAATTATCTAAAAGCATAGGTTCCAAATAATACCTACCTACATATACTTGCATTGTACCTACCTACATATACCTACATAAAAAAAACTTATATGTACATATATTCGCAATGTGTTAATTATTTTAAAATATAATGAAAATCTTCAATGATTTTGCATAAAACCATGAACGAATGATCGTCAATGTGAGCATGGAAGGAAATGTGATTGTCGTGCCTTTACATCGCGTTATCTGTCTTTGTATTGTACATTTTATGTACATGCCGGACACTTGTGTCAATACGAATATACAGGTCCATTTATCAAATTGTGTCAATTTGTAACTGGCTGAAAACTAAGTTATGGACGTATTATAGTTATGGTACTACAGGTCAATTCCAGCTTCGTAGGCAGGGTCACTACCGATTGAGGTATGGAGGCCGTGCAAAATTTGTTCACATATCCACACGTACTTAACTTACTACGGTTTTTCCAGGCTAAGGAGTGTGAAAGAGTACATCAAAGCGCTTCTCTCCCCGTCTGCCTTGAAGCCGTTCGCGATCCTGGCCGTGTACTTCTTCGTCTACCAGTGGTGCGGTGTCAACACTGTCACCTTCTATGCCATTCAAGTTTTTGAGGTGGGTACCTACAAGCTTCACGAGGCTTGCTTTGTCCGAAGAGTCGGCCACACGGCCTACCAATCACCAAAAGTCGTAAATTTCTCGCGAGCAACTATCTCTGTTAACTCCAGTTAAGAGGTGGCATTCGCGACGCCAACTTTTTAAAATTTTCCATTTTTCTGAAGGAAGTTAGTTATAAGTAGGTGCTCGTTAGACTATGAGTATGACAGAATATACCTAATGCCGTTGTTGTAAACCAAATGCGATTGTAATGAGACGTTGTCTGACGCAGCGTAACCATGACGTTGTTATTGAAATAAATAAACTCTAATGCTGGAGATTAGGTTAATTGTGCTTTTATTATAAGTATACATAGGGTTTATGATTGCAATCTATTTATGGATCCTCAGTTCTTTTACACTCTTAATAATAGGTACATAAACATGATGTTATTTACTTTCTCGTAATGATAAGTTTGTACAACAATTAACAAGTTCTAGATACTAGATTTCGTATCTTTCGTCAAATGTAAAAAGTTAAAGTTCTCGCTTTATCTTAAGTCAGATTGTAGAAAATGAAGCATGACACATGTTTTTCACAATTGCCAATTAGTAGTTTTCTACGCGCCTTACCCCTGAAATAAGGAACTGTATTTTTTTACATTATAATGAAGACTTAAATTGGAATGGAAATCATCATCATCATCATCAGCTTATGTTAGTCCACTGCTGGACGTAGGCCTCTCCTATTAACTATGCGTATAGACGCATTAGGAGGTAAATGCCCATAATCGCCACGCTGGGCAAGCGGATTGGCGATCGCAGTAATGTGTCCAGTCCACTATGATGACGCTGCTGCCCATCATCAATCTTGTAGAATGGTCAGTAACAATTGAATCCCTTACTTGACTCTTACAACACCCGCAGGAGGAGGAGGTGGGGACAAATGTATTCTTACTTCCGTCATCGTCACCACGGACACGGACAGGAAATACGGGACACTTAATTACTTGTGTGGGGTATTTTTTCGGGTTGACCGTCAGATATGACCGACGTCGTAGTTGAATATATATAACCATACAAGTTTGTAGCTTACGAAGCTCATTAATCTATAAGAAAATTAAAAATATTTCAGGCGTCAGGAGCAACTATGGACAAGTATTGGTTGACGATAGCAATGGGCATAGTGCGTCTCATATTCACCGTGATCGGGTGCATACTGTGCCGGCGCTGTGGACGGCGACCCCTTACGTTTGTCTCAGGTAGACACTGTTATTTATTTAAGTTTAGATCACATCACATCATCAACCTATCTTAATTCACTGCTGGACAAACATCTCTCCTATTAACTATGCACATGGACGCATTATGAGGCAAATAGGTACTTACTTACCCGTAACCACCACGCTGTTTAAACGTCCGTACCATTTAGAGTCAATCCGACAACTAGAAGAATACCAAATTCGACTTTCAAGGTTTGACACAAAGCATAACAGATAGGGTAAAGTTTAATTTAAAGCTTGCTGTCATAGCATTACAAGTTTTTTTATTTCGAAATTCACGAGTCACTGTTTGAAGCGAAGTTTAAAAATTTAGAGTCCTTTTTTGGTTGAAAGTAACCGTCGTTGGCGGCCATGGTCGGCTTATGGCGGTCAAAACCATGTGGTCGAAACCTTAAGAACAAAACACTGACTATCCGAGTGATTTTTGAATCTCCCTCACTGATATTTAGGTTGACTGGTAGAGAATGCCTCATGGCATTAAGTCCGCCTGTTGTATTTTAAGTTTTACTTTTGTGCAATAAAGTTTAAATAAATAAATAAATATTTCGTCGCCGAAACGGTGTTAAATAATCCTTACCCCCATTTTAACTAATATCCTCTATTGCTGATTAACATCCATCACTGTAAAGTCCATTTCAAATACGAAGGCCCGATTCCACTCGACAAAGTCATTAGGCGTCAACAATAGGATCAGTGGTAACAAAAGATACCTGGGTGCTTAGCCAAGTTGCCAATCGCTAGCGCTTAATCGTCAATCGTAAACGAAAGGCAGCTAACTGTCTTTGTCGCACTAATATGAAAGAGTGACAGAGAGGGAAAACTACGATACGCTACTAAGCGCTAGCGCTTGGCAACTTGGCTAAGCATCCTGGGTTGCTTAGACAAGTTGCCAATCGCTAACGCTTCATCGTCAGTCGTAAGCGAAAGGCAGCTAACTGTCTTTGTCGCACTAATATGAAAGAGTGACAGAGAGGGAAAACTACGATACGCTACTAAGCGCTAGCGATTGGCAACTTGGCTAAGCATCCTGGCCTACCTAATATCCTTTTGTGGCGTAATATTTTATGCATACATCGGTGTATGACACGTGCCAAATTGTAGTGGACCAATTAAATGACAAATGTTTCGAGTGGCATCGGACCTTCGTATTTGAAATGGACTATGCCTCATCTAAATATGGTGACGAAACAACGATGAGATTTAAAAATTGCTCCCTTGACATACAATTTTAATTATTCAGCGGTGGGTTGCGGCTCCACGATGATCGTGCTGGCGGTGTACATGTACTTCGTGGAGCAGTGGCGGCAGGCTGGCGAGACTCCGCTCTACTCCTGGATACCCGTGGCGGCCATCTTTCTCTTCACCATCTCGTGCACGCTGGGTTACCTGATCGTGCCGTGGATCATGATTGGCGAAGTGTATCCTACTCAGGTTTGTGAGCTTCCCTAACACTATTGTACTTAGGTCTCCTGCAGTGTTATTCACTAAGGAAACCGCCTTGCTGTCAGCGCTGTGTCAGCGCTGCGGCAGCGTCGAGCCTAAAAATAGAATTCACTAATCTACTTTAAACGACACTAGTGCTCTGCGACGAATGCGGCGTGAGCTGGAACTACATTGCGTCGAGAGTTTGACGTTTAATGTACGAACTTCGTATTCTCTAGCAAAAAACAGCGACGAACTCGCCCACAACCTCACTCACAGCCTCGATTCCTAATGTCAAATAAAACAGCTAGGATTTTAGACAAGGCTGTCTCGACGTCGAGCTCGTTGACGAACGCAGCGTCGAATGTATGAATAAGGGAATAGCATAGCTGTAGATTTATGATGGTTTCGGGTTCATCGTTTGTCTGCGTTGCTGTCACTTGCCCACTCTCTTCTTGTTGTTTGTCGCAAGTATGCATATTATGTGAAAGTGCCTTGGTGCACGATAAATGGTAAAAAGTAAAAACGGAACCATCATAAGATTCACCTGTTTAAATTATTGACTGGATGGCGTTTTTTTGCGTATCCAAACAAGTCATACTTAACTACATTTTTTTAAATGTTGACTTATCTAATTGAGCTACACAAGTACACATCGTGTGCAGTATCATATTTTGAAACCGTGCCATATCCTCAATGACTCTCGGGTCAGGCTAATGACAGAAAAGTCTATATTTACTCTTTTCACATTTTTACACTGCATCCGATAACACATACTATACCTAATACTAAAATACCATATGCAACTCATTTTTGCTAGCTATTCACTGAAGCTGACGGACCAAGCGTTAAATTGTAACTTGTGATTTTAGGTACCTACTGCCTAAAATTTGATTAGATATATATAGATACCTCGGGGATAGAATAGGTCCGTATAGATTTTAATGGCAGAAAGGAACCCAATAATGATGTTTTCATGCCAGCCGATCCTAATAAATAATAATTATAAAGTAGCTCAAGTAGGTAGATTGGAAAAAAACATTAGTAAATAATAGACAGCGATAGAAGTATTTTTTGACCATACATACATACAAATCCTTACCATAGTTTCCTGTGACCATAAGCGAGATACAATAGTAAGTCGCAGTCGCTAGCCACGGCTTACGGTGCCAGTATGGCGGCATTTTCACTATTAGGGACATCCAATTAGCATGACATTAAAAAACCTTAAGTGCAGTCAGGTTCGTAACGGAAATAAGCAAGATATCTTTAGGAATTTAAGCTTGATCAGCGTTTTATATCATAATATCATTTAAACTAAGTGATATTGGACGGCGACCCCTCACTTTTTAATTTCACGCAAATGGGGTGTCCTTAAAGGCCCGGCCAGGACATTGGTCTAAGGCGACCAGCGGCGAGCGAATCCTTTTCGCACGTATGGTTTTCCACTAAGCCGGTCGCCTAGACCAATGTCGTGGCCGCGGCATAAAAGTGTAAAAGCTCATGGACAGGCTTAACACGTATGGGTGTTTCCAGGTGCGGGGCATAGTAGGCGGGATGACAACAATGGCGGCGCATCTCTCCGTGTTCTCCGTCGTCAAGACCTTCCCCTTCCTCAGGGACATGCTCAACTACTACGGTGCCTTCGCTGTGTATGGTGCCATGTCCATGGGCGGTAAGTTGCAACTTCTAAGTTTAAATAAATAAAATAAATAAATATCTTGGGACATCTTACACAAATCAACCTAGTCCCACGGTAAGCTTAATTAAGGCTCGTTATGTGTCCAACTTCTACTGAGGTCATGTTGTGTTGGTTTAAGGTACCTCTTGGGTCGACCTACCTCGGGTGTCAGGGTGATCCATTATTTATGGGAAACCCTGTATAATAGATAGATACTTAAATACATAGACAGCCACGACCAAGGAACAAATATTTGTGATAAATAAATACACAAATAATGCCCTCGCCGGGATTCGAACTCGGAACCCCCAGCTTCGTAGGCAGGGTCACTACGGAGATAGAGTAGTGACAAATAATATCAACCGTAACAAAACTGTAATTTCATAATTATAACTATTTAACAGTGATCGGCAAAATGGGTTTGAAACTAAGAAAACTTGTGGAGCTGATATCATAAAGTACTTGATCGTCACTGTAATTGGCAATTTCATGTTGAACACTTGATTAATAAACTCAACAGATTTGTCTTTGCTCTGCGCAGGCTAACACAGATGTCGTCACAAAAAACTGCCTTATTGGCCTTCCACGGCTACATCATGTCAAACCTCCGGTATGGTCTTGTCTTGTGGGGTAACTCCACATACGCAAACCGGTTATTTTTATTGCAAAAAAAATGTGTGAGAGCTATGTGTGGAGCAAGGACGATTGACTCTTGTCGGCCACTATTTAAAAAGTTTAAAATTCTGCCTTTACCCACGTTGTACATCTATGAAGTGTGCCTTTTTGTTAAAAACCATTTACATTCATATAAAGTTATACCATCGAACTCAAGGTCAACATCCAGGCTCCATGGGTTTAATCTTTACTTTGAAAAAAGTATATTGTATATGTCGGTGAAGATTTTTAACAGACTACCTGAAGATCTAAAGTCCCCAGATTGCGTACGCTTCAAAACTAAATTATTACATTGGTGCTTAGGTAGGCTGTACTACGATATTAATGAGCATTTTGAAAACAACACTATATGACATTACTTATACTTATACTTATTTCCCGACATCTCGATTGATAGCATAGTGCAGCTTATTTAATTTAATTTTATTTCATTTCATTCACATATGTTTATTTTATTGATCATCTGTTCTCGTAACACTTTTCATGGCATGACATTGACTTCTTTATATTCACAGTGATAATAATAATTTCATAATTTTCTTTCATCCATTATAATATTCATAATAAATATATTGACAAATGACATGTAAGGAAAATCTATTGTGCGCCATATACTGGCTGATTGTGAAGAACTACAAAACTACTGTACACACCCTTTATTACTACTCACTTTCATACAATACATTATTTGAATTTGAAAGCCCGCAAGCAAGGAAATTGAAGATGTTTATGAAAAATTTGTATCCGTATTCTCAAATATTCAATATTTGGTTGGGGTAGGTATAATAGCTGTTATCCACGACTTAGTTCGCGTAGAATTTGGTTAATAATTTTCCGGAAAAAGATTTCCTCCATCTATTCCCTAGACTTATACTTATGTATGATAAACACCATCACAATACTGAATTTCATAAAAATCTTTTAGGTAAGTTGGGGTAAAATGAAACGGTTTCTTGAATGTGGTAATACAAAATGCTACCAGCAGACGCTGTGCCAGAAGGACGACTTTCTGTCTTTCCCCATTCTGAAAACCGTTTCATATCTTACCCCAACTTATCTTATAGTTTATACGTGAGGCGTACCGACCGATAGGTACAGAATTGCTTTCGATATGTAATAAATATTGATTCAACCTGTTCTCTTCGTTTCTAGGCATCGTCTTCTTCTACATATTCCTGCCGGAAACTAAAGGTCGCACTCTTCAAGAAATCGAAGACTACTTCTGTGGCAGAACTAAAACGCTGAAGAAACCAACTAAGACAGATGGGGCATGATCAACAATCTAGAATACCTAACTTTAGGTCATTCGCAAATTGCATTTTGTGCGGTTTTATACATTAAGCTAGGTCTCATCAACATGTTTTCCGAGTTTAGGAATACTTAAGTAATTAAGTGGATAAGTAGACTTGATAATATAATGATTGCTTGCGAGATTTTATTATCGGTGTTCAAGAGGGCATCGGTTACTGAAAGTCTAACAAAATAGTAAATATTCAAATTGTATGCAAACTTAGGAGCTTTATTTAGCTAGACCACCTTTATCTCAAAAAATGCGTTGTGTGCATTTTTCTTTCTGAAGTAGGTATATGTATACCTAATCTACCTATTCCAGATATAAAAATGCTTAAATACACACAGTATCAGGTCCAATGTACCTAAGTGCATAAAAACTGGAGGCTTATGATGGTCCCATGTTTATCATTTGTCGTCGTTGCCGCCATGTTCTAATAAGTACGCAAATGCGAAAGAGTCGCATAGCGCGATAATCGGTAAAAGTGGTACCATTATACGTTACACGTTTCAAAATAAGATGTGATAACATATTTCACGTAAAGTACTGTGCCTTTAAAACTAATGCCTGAGATACGTAACATACCTACCTAAGTAAACTTTCCCTAGGTAGGTATTGTATAGATTGTGTTGATAGAAGAGATTTAATTTAATACGAGTATTATTAAAATACGTTTAAGTAGTCACTAGATTACCGGTACATCTTTAGTATTTAAAATTAGTGACATGTGCCATTAAACCAATATTATAAGATTTTGTTACATATTTTAATAATGAACTATTTATTTAATGTTAGACCAGTGTACAGTTTAATAAGTACCTATTGAATAGGCATTTTCTTATATTTATCAGAACGTTTAAGGTATGTAGAGCATGCCACGATGTAGTTTTCCTCGTATTAATAAATAGTTAAAATTATAACAAAGAAATAATAAAGGGGTGCCAAAATACTATACCTAAAGTTACCAACGCCTTTTCACCATACGTCAATCGTAACGCCTTAATTCATTAATGGCATATACTATTAGGTCATTCCCCAATATTACTTATTACAAACACGAGTTTAGACATATTTGGCAGTTTCTAATGAGTAATTACCAAAAATTGGCAGACAATTTTATTACTGCATAACATACAATTGTGAGCTATTAAATTATTACTTTCCTACTAATTTGTCATGACTGACGTCAAAATAGTCGACCATACAACGTAATGTATGAACGTAAGGAAAGAAAAACTAAAGGTAAGGTACATACTCGTCTTCAAATAAGACTATAATATTTTGCACCATTTAAAAATGAGGAAAGAATCTTCACCCAGCTTATATCGAATAACAATATCATTATTCTACACGAGATGTACATAAATACGGGAGCTACATAATTGTCGTACTGTTTACTAATCAAACTGAAACCAAATTAGTTAAATCTTAAATTGTAATTTGTTTGAATACACGTTATATTCAGTCGTATAAAACAATGCTTCTATTTCTTAATGTATTTCGGAAAATGTGTCCCTCGAACGAGGTTTTTAGTTGGGTTTTTGTAAGTTTCGTGTGCTAGAGATCAATCAACAATTAATAATAATGTTTTAAAATGTTTGGAGAGTAATCTATTTTTTAGTGCTGAGTGGTCAGTAAAATTAAAGGTGCTGGCTATTCCTGTAACCGTTATAATGGCGGGACCACATCCTGAATTCGATCGATTTATATTGCATTATTTAGTACTGAATTTGTACTATTTGGTACCTGTTGTAAAAAAATTTGTACCTCTTCTATTTCAAAGTTACATTCAATCAGTCTGGTCCCGCCATTATAACGTTATAATGGCGGAACCAGTCCTGAATTCTGTCCATATTCTGTCGATTAATATTGCATTATTTAGTACCGAATTTGTACTATTTGGTACCTCTTGTAAAAAAATTAGTACCTCCTCCGTTTCAAAATTATACTTCAAACAGTCTGGTCCCGCCATTATAACGTTATAATGGCGGAACCAGGTCCTGAATTCGATCGATTCATATTGCATTATTTAGTACTGAATTTGTACTATTTGGTACCTGTTGTAAAAAAATTTTACCTCTTCCATTGCAAAATTATACATCAAATAGTCTGGTCCCGCCATTATAACGTTATAATGGCGGAACCAGGTCCTGAGTTCTGTCCATATTCTGATGATTCATATTGCATTATTTAGTACCCAATTTGTACTATTTGGTACCTCTTGTAAAAAAATTTGTACCTCTTCCATTTCAAAATTATTAAAAAAAATATGGTTCAAATGGTCTGGCGGAACCAGACTATTTCAATTATAATTTTGAAATGAAAGAGGTACAATTTTTTTTACAAGAGGTTTTTTTTACAATTTTTTTTACCTACTGATCCACGATAAATTTAATAATTTGATGGACATTTTTGACGAGTTACATTAGAAAATAAGAGCACTGATTTGTTCGACCAAAACTACTAAAATTAGGAGTTTGTGTAACAAGAACATACCTTATGGTGCTTTAAGTTATTATTAGTAGACGCATTTTGTTGTCAATAAGAGCTTCAAAAGTATTTTGTGATAATTGTACAAGTTTATTATGTAGGTATAGGTAGGATATTGTAAATAAATTGTTATATACATTAAATTCAATCCTTGTATCATTTTCTCCTCTAGTGCCTCTGCTATCAACCTATCATACAGGGTGGTCATGAGTATACCGACAGACTTTGCTCATGCATTTTTGATGTCAAAAGAAGTACCTAAAAATACTATATGACATATATATGTCACTTTCAGAATTTTTTGCATTTGGGAGACATGGGCACCCCCTTTTTATTCTGATTTGATCAAAGATTTTATTTTTTTCTTGATTTGGTAGTTTACTTTTTACCGACTGGCAACACTATTCATCCATAGACTATCTGTATTTTCTGTCAGTTGTGAAACACAAACACGTTTGAAGGTTATGCGCTCGTAAAAGTAAATATTTTGCTGCGGTTTCGGATTGTAATAAAGAGAAAACTAATTAAAGGTATGTGTATTTTCTATTATTTATCTATTATATATTTACTAATCTATGAATTAAACTGAAATTCAAACCTAAATATGTAGATTCAAAAAAATACCGGTAACCTATGTCGAAAATGTATACGGAGGGAGCAATGGGCATTTGGCGCGCGGGTGGTTTGGGCATGCCCAATGCTCCCTCCTATTATGTTCAGTATAGGAGGAGTAGAACCAATATTTAAGGTTTATTTTTAATTACAGAAAGCTGCCGTTTAAATTCAAAAAGAAAGGATTGCGACGGCAAATTCCTAAAGATTTAATATTACGAGCCATAGAAGAAGTATCAAAAGGTTTAAAAATAAAAACTACTGCTGATAAATACGGAATCCCTAGATCTAGTTTGCAACGGTACCTAAAACAAGATTCCATAAAGGATTTTGGTTTCGATTATTGATATAGTTTAATAATAGTTTATTTGTTAACTAATTTTTGAATTCCGTTTTGGATATAAAGTGATTTATAGGCCGAGCCCAAGCCTCCCACAGGGTATGCCCAAGCCTCCCTACCATAGGGAGCATTGGGCACTTTTGACTTAGTTTATAAAATATCTCGTAATGTTGAAACTGATTGTGATTTTTAAGAAATCTCTTTAGTTATATCTAGCCAAATATGTGGTGCAATAAGAATTGGAAATAAAAGTTAATTATCTATAAAATCTGTTTTTTTATGCAATAAATAGTGAAAAAGTGCCCATCCCTCCCCTACCTCCCCTATTGCTTGTGTCAGAGTTATTCACGTTTTAAATAATGATATGGAATTATCAAAGACGAGACCTTGTTCATGCGGATTAAAAGATGTACGAAAATTCAGCGTTAATCTCCTTAACTTTTACAATTTTCACATGAAAGACGTGGAATTATTTATCCGTATGACCTACATGTATGTACACACTACACACTATAAAGGTGTATTATATGTATGCTTGTAAACTGCGATATTATATCAATCATAATACTAACTAGATATTACAGGATGATGTCTGAAATGTTTGCAAGTAAATTACTTACCTATACCGTTGAGAGGTTCCATATTATTAAGGGTACGATTATAATGAAACATTTTTGTCAATAGATAACATACACTATTAAATCATTAATAATCAACAATTGTAAAATTAGGATATATTTCGTTAAGTAGATAGCTTTCTTATTGTTGACTACACGTTAGCAATGGCTTGTAACACCTTCTCCATAATGTCGATACCCTGCCGAAAGGCGTCCACATGGATTCTCTCATCGTGGGCATGCAGCAAGGTAGGCGTATTCAATATTGGCGAGAAATTAATGACTGGTACTCCCTGCTGCCGCACGAAGCGCGCGTCCGTTGTCCCAGGACATATATTGCACAAGATATCAAAGCCCCTGGAATGAAAATGAAATACAGAATAGTTACGTAATAATTATACATGATCGGTCCAAATCTTTATAAATTGCCGGGCATGTAAGTTATAGCAGGTCGGAAAACATGCGTAGGTAGAATGGGCTATATAACAATAGTTATTTGTTATACAAGGGTGCAAAGTTGTATTTTACCCGCGAGTATGAAATTGAAACACGAGCAAGCGAAAGGATTCTATAGTTGAACCACGAGCGAAGCGAGTGGTTCTAAAATAGAATCCTGAGCGCAGCGAGTGTTTTAACATACGATAAGTAAAATACATTTGCACCCGTGTGTAACACAAAACTTTTCCCCTCACTATAGCGAGGAAACTCAAAATAGGTAATTATTTGTTCATATTACAATCATCATCGGGTTAGTGATAATAATTTTCCAAATGCATCATGTACTTAATGCAAGATTTTGTCGCAGTAAACTTAGGACGAAAAAGTAAACGCAGCACGATTTTAACATATTCCTGTAGTTGCACACCAACGCCAATGCATTATTAAATCATTCTCATTCATTATTTTTACAAAATTATAACAGAACACCCTGAAAGTTGTTTAGTTTACTATTTTTATGCGTGTTCGAGTCGGTAAATAAAGATTATAACCTATAATATTCTTTGACAATGTTGACGTTGACATTTTCTGCGTTTTGTGATTGCATCTAGTCATCTTATCATCATTCACTAAAACAATTGTTACTTATGGAATTTTAGGATTTATATGTTAAAATCATCATATTATATAAATGTTTGTATTTTACACTAAATTCTCAAACAAATTATTTAATTATCATTAATATGGAACGATTTCCATGAGCATTTTACGTTTTGTTATTCCAAAACCAAGGTCATTACTTTGCCACACAAGTGAATAATATGCGTTTTTACACGTTCGTATTAAAGGATAAACGAGCACTTTACGAGCTAGTGAGGGGAAAACGTCTGTTTACCGCTAGTGTCTACTAGCGGTTCTAGGTTCGATTAGCATGCTAGAGCTGCCACGAATGCGTTACTGGCCTGACAGTCAGCAATTAACATTCTAGACTATTTTGGAAATAATCGCTTTCGATGATCCCGAAACTTACCGTAGGTATGTATCGTATATGTATTTAAGTTTTAAAGGATAAAATTAGTAACCTTAAAATTTCTAGTCTTGGCATGAGTCCTACTATCGGCCGATGGGTAGGTAGGACAGGACAATATTATACGAGTATCTCGTGCTATTGATGAAGCCGGATCCGATCGCCTAGTCTTCCTAGCTTCCTACTAACAATAAGTAGGTATTATAACTTACATTTCTTTAACTGTACTATGAAGTGCCATCCAAAAGGGGTTGCTGTCGTCTATTTTCGTGACCTTAACACGCGAATGGTTGCCGACGTATTCGAATGTTACATTTTCACCTGCTTCAGTACACCATTTTCTGATCTGTGTATTGCATAAAATTATTATTTATACATGGTATATGAAAAGAAATAATCTAGTATTTTATTTGTAAATATTAGTGTAGGTACATATTGTACTATTTTTTGCCTTAAAGTGTAAAGTTGTAAGGTGTTGTAGAGAGTAAATAAGTAGCTAATGATATTTTTTTGTTATAAATCGAGCTAAAGTCAAGTCAACCAAGTAAAACAGTGGAGGATCTAAAACGTGAATAGGTACGTACGTATTCATGGGTACTCGTACATTCGTCCATGTAACTTACTTCACTTACTCAAGTTGACCATAATGACCATTTTTTTAAACACTTCTATAAATAATTATGCGTACACTTTGGAACTCATTACTAGGGAAAGGAAGTTTTCAATTTATACATATATTTATGTAGGTGACCGTACGTTCAATTTTTGTATATACCTACGGCGATAAAGCTGTATTCAGCTGTATGTGTTTAGTCCATCTACAAAACACACAAGTTTCAATTGATTAGGTTACCATGTCATCAAATGCATCGTGATCAATAGTCGGGGGTATCCTGATGTCGAAATATACAGTGAGGCTGTCGGGAACCACATTGATTTGAACACCGCCCTGTAAAAAAAGTATCTGGTTACATTACATATATTCCTATATCTAATTTGGATATTACTGGTGCTTAGATTAATTGCTAAACTCTGTCCAGTCAGGGGCATAAATATATATACGATTTTAAACCTTATACTCCAGACTTAAGTAAAAAAGTGTATAGATATTTTTGCCCTTGACTGTACGTAGAGCTTAGTATAGGCACTTTATGGCAGTCAGTTTAACTAGATTACAGACGTGGTCACGTGATGTGAAATTATTCGATCTTGCTTTTGCAATGCTCAAATGTCTGATAGAAGACGGCACGCCAGTGGTAAAAAATGGTAAATGAAATACTTTAATAAAATCAGCTTGTTAATATTCCGATAGCAAACATAATTTGTTCCAATGTGAAAGAAATCACAAGCTTCTGTGACTAGCAATGTACAATTTGCAGAACATTTTCAAAATTGCGGGAATATACTCGGAAATTTCCGAGAATTTTCATGAGAATTGAAGAGTAAGTTCTCATTGAGAGAATGTTTCCATGAAAACTTGTAAAAAAGTGTTATGAAGAATATTATAATTCACAATTGAGTAAACAAGGCGTATGATATACCTATGTTAAAAGGCAGGTATAGGTGAAAAACTTAATAAAGTCACCTGTTGTATGTGTGAGTGACGTGTTCGAATAGGCATTTGTTTTGTTTGTGTTACTAATTTCAAATATGTGTTCTCTATTCGAATACGTCACTCACACGTACAACAGGTGACTTTCTTAAGTTTTTCACCTATATAAACAACGGTTTTGGAATGATTAGATTGCTTGTAAAATTTAAATTGCCGAGAACATTTTCCATAGAAGTTTCGCAACTTATGAAACTTCTCCTCGGTACATTGCTATCTGTGACCCATTATACTCCAAAATCACATACGTATGCTACAATAGTTTGATTATGAATATCACCTCGATTTGCGTTAAATTGATTGTGACCAAGTCGCCAACCCATGCACCACGGGTTTGCTTTCCTATTTCCTCTGCCCGATATTTCATAAATTTGTCGACGATGTAATGAAGCTGAAACAAAACAAAATTTGAATGTGGTACGGGTCACACCGTACAAGTATGGTTAATTGCATAGTTAAGTATAAAGCTCATTTCAGTGACCAGCGAACTCGTTTAGGTCCTAGTAAACTACGCACCACAAAGGAAATTGGATATTCCTAGCAATTACTTCTGTCAAGTTAACTAAAATGTGATTATAGAGTGACATAGATAGTTTTATATATCTTCTGTTTCTTAGTGGCACCGCAAAACGCGCCATCTATCATTATTATGTTCGACGCGCTAGTGGTTGTTTTCTCGCACAATTTATCAGGCGCAGCAACTTCACAATAATAAGGTACTTAACACTTATTCATTAGGTACCTCTAGCTACTACTCGTATAGTCAACCCATTGGTACCCTAGGCCACTCGGGAACTTTGTCAAAGTGACGTTATAAATCAGATTGTAACAAATCTCTTACTAATTCTCATTGACATGGTTCTAAGTAGTGTGGCTTAGATTCGAATGGGTTGAGTGTACTATCGACAAAATTGAATCCTGACCCACAAAAAGAGTTTGTCATAGTAACTTTGAAAATAAAATTGCTGCATCCGACGTACAATTTGACTTTCAATATTACTATGACAAGCTCTTTTTGTGGGTCAGGATTCAATTTTGTCGATAGTACATATAAACGAAATTAAATACCTACTAATTCACATATCTTAATTTACCTTTTCGCCAGCCGTGTTAGGCAGGAGCAATGATCCGTGTCCGGGTTGGCCTCGGCAAGTCACCTTTAGTTCTGAAAGAAGTATTAAGAAACAGGATAAACCATCTATTTTCAACAAGGCACAGGCGGTTAATTAACCCATTACGTCCCCTTGTACCAATTTAGCTACACATAAATTAGGATATGACTATGTCGGTGGATTTGATTGTCTTATACTGTAGGAGTAGTAGGCTTATGATGGTACCGTGTTTAATCGTTTGTCGTTGTTGCCGTCAGGTTCTAACAAGTATGTAAGTGCGAAAGTGATGCAGCACGATAAATAGATAAAACGGGACCATCATAAGCCACCTAGACAGCACCAGCGGCCCTACCGCGTACTTCGATATCTGCAAATTTCGAGGATTTTTCTCTCTCACTCTAATGATGTCTTGAATTGAATGACTTCATTGGAGTGACAGAGAAAAATCCTCTAAATTTACGAATTTCGATTTTCACGGCAGTACAGTCAAGTGCAAAAATAAGTATCGAAAGAATCCACTCATAAATACTTATGTTACGACATTCTTATTTATTACACAGAATTAGAGTGCACTGGGACATATTTTTGAACGTTTTTTGTGTACCTACACCTTATTTTGTATTTGACTGTACCTAGGCCAGATACCTACTTAAAATAAGTGTTCGTGAAAAGGGTCTGTATCTATGCTAATAGACTAAAACTATTGTCATTAAATAAATGATTAAAAGTATTCAATAAATAAATAATTTTCCGAATGAATTGATATAAAGTATTTTTGTACTGTATGTATGTACTTATCAATGCGATAATGAAGATGTTACACATGTCTTGATTGCAACACTGCTACTATTTATTTCCTATCTTAAACCTATTTACAACTGGAATTATATCATAATTATCTCGACACCAAACAGAGGTATGGACCCATCCAGACATATTGCTAAGTAGAAAACAGTCTTATCAAGATTTAACGTGTAGTTAGATTATTTCTCAAGTCTAGTCATAATAATAAGCCACATGTCAACACGGTTATTACGACTAATTGAAATACCTACGTGTTGCGATACTATGTGTTTACTTTGATACCGTAAACTGGGGTTACATTGATCAATTTTAAAGTTTAAACTTCAATATCTTCTAAAATTAGTTGTAAAAAAATCCAAAAATAAAATAGTAACATCAACTTTTTGTTATCTTGCTCGGTAAAAAAATTTGAAACGATACTTTGAAAATGTATGAAGATAGAAAAATAAAACGTTGTGATCAAAGTTAAACTGACATTGGGGTTACTTTGATACCTTATGTTTTTTTTAGGGTAATTGAATGTAAACCCTTACAGGAGTAATTTCTCCTAAGAAAATAAATAAATCCGTTCGCAGTATCAAAAGTTACAACAATTTACGTCGTTTTGGGGTTATTTTGATCAAATATTTGTGACCAAAGTAACTCCGATATATTATAAAAAAACTTCAGTATTCAACTTGATTAAAAACAAAAATCAACCATTCAAGAGAGAACAATCTTCTTATAAAATAAACAGTCAAATGGATAGACATATTAGACATACCATAACCAACTATACGTAAGATTCTGATCAATGTGACACCATGTAGGTGATCAAAGACACCCCATTGAATAAAAACAATTGTTATAAGTACATAGTTTGAATTGAAGACCCCAAAACGTTATATTTGTATACCTAAACACACTTGTGACAATTTAATTGTGATTAAGAACCGTTTACTCCACTAACCTTATTGTTAGTTTAGAAGTTATTTTATACACGAAAAATAGCAAAAAGTATACGTAAATATAAACACGTGATACGCTATTCTAACGACCGTACTCATTTAAAGTGTCTAAACAATTAATAAGGATAACCTATCGTTCTTGCCAGACTTAAAATCAAAAAATATATACAGATGCGTTTGGTAACGGAAGATATTCGCGATTAAAAAATAAAAGAAGTTTTTATCAATGTAACCCCAAAGTTCAAAGTAACCCCAGTTTACGGTACACTTTTTTTTACTTTGGTACTTAGTACTTCGTAGTTCGTACCAGGGAGGGAGTAGTCCATATTATAAAGTGTTCAAATCATACATGACTAAAAATTACAGAAAAATATCATTCATGTACATACTAATTGATTTTTATGAGAACTCAATAAAAGTAGATAGGTAAACTATAAGTTTATCTTATAATGTACTTGTATTAGAGACTAGTCCAAATTATAGAGTATACAAGTCATATGTGACTAGAAATTAGAATTTAGTATGTTCACAGCGATTCTACCCCTTATTGATAAATTATAAGGTCATATTATCTATGTATAAAACTTTCAAGCAAGCTTAAAGTTGTTATCAATAGTTTTTATTGTTAGGTACTCCTACATGGCTTATTAACTTAATAAGTCAAATTCGCAATGTATAGATTGTATAGGCTCAAGCACTCTATAGGTAGGTACCTACAGTGTGCCCAGGAGGAAATGAAAAAAAAAATAAAAGCAATTTTTTTTGCATATTTGACCAAAAGTCATAAGCATTTCTTGCTTCTTTGAGCCTCGCTTTGAGCACGCTGTATTTTTTCCCTTTCCTCATGGGCACCGTGTATTTTGTTATTTCTTAATGCCAGTACTAACTTACTTACGTCGATTAGTCTTTTCCCCATTGAAAGCTCTAATGATCTTGGAATTAATACCAGGACAGCTTTCGTCCAGGCCAAACCCGACGTTCAAGGCCTTGAACTGCTCCGATTGGGCAAAGGCTCTCATCCCATCGACTCCACCAATCTCCTCGTCTAAGTAGTGAATTATAAGATTGATAAGTAATATAAGTAAGTTAAGGTAAATAACTTATCGTTTAGGTACTGTATCGGTAAGTTAGTTATCATTTACTTTGTCCACGACTTCGTTCGCAAATTGTAAATAAATATTCAAATAGGTAACTCTTACCTGCAGTGTTAGTCTTTCAAAGGAACATTACCGGGATTTTCTATTATTAAAAAAATATCTGATCTTATATGTATAACAATCTACATAATTATAAAACTAAAGATGCTATTTCGATAATTTATCCTCACATCTATTTTTTTATAACCTGCCGTTTGATTTTGAAACATCAGATAAAATTATCATTATCTTTTTCTCAAGTAATGGGAACAAGAAGGACAAAGCTAATATGTATATGGAAGATATCGTTAAAATCAGGGGGGTTACCATGACATACTAATGAGATTCAGTTTAGGTTCAGGGAAAGGGACAGTGATATATGACTCGTATATTCTTGTCCCTCTCTCACCTGAACTGCATTAGTACGTCATGGTAACCCCAAGTTCTTAGTAAAATGAGCCTGCTCACCAGGAACAAAGCATACGTGGACAGATCTCTTCAACCTGACACCGGCCGCCTTCAGTCTCCTCACGGCCTCCAGGTGAAACATCCCGACACTCTTCATGTCTTGGGTGCCGCGCGCGTAAATATAACCAGTCTCTGAGATCTTGGCTTCAAAGGGTGGGTGAGTCCATAATTCCTAAAAATTGATCGATTTCATATGCAAGAGATCTAACAATCGATCTTTTTGTTTTGGGCTAATTGTGCAGATGAGCATGTACCGTTGAACAGGCTACTTACCTATATTTTTGTCATACAATGAATATAATATTTACGGCATGTTTCACTATCCTCTGATTAATATATTCGTCAGATACATTTAATCATTTATCACCATCCTTTTCCCCAGGCATATAAAAGAACAGGACAGGGGAGCTATAATGATATTTTCATGTGATTAGACAGTTATTCGATGGAACTGACACATCGCGATTCAAATTTCGTCCTAAACTGAATCGCATTTTGTAGACAGTGGTAGCCCCCCAGGGCAGCTTAAATTACACAGGCCCTTAATATTTTCATCCTGTAGGTAGGTAGTTTATAAGGTAGTTATTATTTTAGCTTTCTATAAACAAACTGAAATATTAAACTTCATATGTATCTAAGTACCAATGGCTAGGCTAAAAAGAAAAGTCGCCATAACTGCTCAGTGCCCAAGCAGTATATAAAGGTACTAGGTAAATAGTATACAAGGATCTTCTTCTTACCTCATAAACAGGCACGACGTCCATATGCGAGTTGAGCAGTATGGCCGGGAGTTGTCTATCCGTTCCCTCCCATGTGATCACCACCACCGGCTTCCTCGGGATTAGTTCATGGACCTTTATTGGAAGCTGGATCTCCCTGGCTTGCCGCTTGAGAAACTCCACACACTCATCTGCCGATAAGGGTGCCCGTCTCTTCGCATAATGTTCATTGCGCAGAAAATGTTTTGGCCGAAACATTTGGCATATTGTTGAATGGCATAATAATCGTTTCGCCGAATTATTTTTATGCATACACATACAGAAGTCCTAAAGTATGTTTTTCCGAATATTCGTATGCCGATTATTAAATTATCTAAAATGTAATATTACTAATATTGATTGTCATAAAAAATATTTCGCATTATAATTAGAGTGGCTAAAATAATCGCACTTGTCTTTGAAACTAACTTAAACTATATCAATATTAAGTTGTCACGTCTATCAAATGGAATTACCTATTTGTAGATAACCTGATTGCAGAAAAACGAGAAGGGCAGAACCGATACGGTTAAGTTAGGTTAAAACATTAATCTTAGACTTTTACAATACAAATACTAGGTCTGCTCCAGCTGCTAGGAGAAAGACCAAATAAGGGGGGACGGGGGGCGAAGCCCCCCACGAGGGGGGCCCGGGGGGCGAAGCCCCCCGCATGAAAAAGAAAAACATTTCAAAATCATGTAATCCACCTGGATAGGTTCGTTAGGTATCTTTTATCCCTTAGAGCGGAAATAGGAGCCCCGCCAGGGGCTCCGTCGACATGTTGGCGGATCGTATTTCATTTTAGTAGGCGTTATGTTTAGCAGCAATTTTAGAATGTACAAAATTAGGATCATCAAACATATGCATAATACAATTTCAGTAAAGGAATCTTAGACACAATAAGCATTAGGATGAATAATGTTTCGGACAGACGACTTTAGGCGCAAAAACTTAGACACATGAAAAATATGCGAAACAATAATTCGGCGAAACAATTTTCGGCGTAAAATTCTTATGCGACATAATATTCGGAACAATACTTTTATGCGAGTCGATATAGACCCGCCGATAATTATGTGTACAAAGTCAAGTATTGTACTGTATCCTTATGATGGTACCGTTTCTAACCGTTTTTCGTCGCCACTGTCACGTTCTAACAAGTATGCAAGTGCGAAATTGATGCGTAGCACGATAAATGGATAAAACAGGACCATCATGAAGGTAAGGTAATGGCAATCTGTTTAAAGGATTAGGAAAATGTAATCGCAATAATGCTTCTGCTTTATAAAGTGTTGTCTTATTTGGAGTCGGGAGGCAATTTCGCATAAATGAATAATGGAAAAAGAAAAATTTCTTCCACTTTTTTGCGAATAGCTACGAAACTGAATAGTAAGCCCTTGTACAGAACACGAATGTCTTCAGCAGCTGATGCAGAACAGAAGGATACTTACGTGTTGGTAGTTTGCAATTTGTGCTTTAATCTAGGTACGTATTAACCCTTTACCGCATGGATTTTTTTATGTGTTTGAAAAAAATATATGTAATTATAAATGAGAAATATAGGCTTAGAAAAATAATTATAAAAACATATAAATGTTTTTAATCACTTTATTTTATAAAAACAATAGCGGGCAAATCTGGAACAATATGCAATCTTGGCTAGAATCATATACTAGACAAATTTGGAACAATATGAGGTCATGACCAGTATAGTACCATATTGCCCAAAACGTAAAAAAAACTTCATATTCTAACAACAATATTTATACTGCCGCGACGTGTAGGTGTAAATATTCTAGTATCCTCGGCCATCAAAACTTTGCCAAATTCAGCTTTAAGTCCAGTAAAGGCATATATGTATTTTCTCCTCTCTGTGACATGCTGCGCCTCCACAACAACCAGCTATTGACGCAACTTAGGTCTACTAAGTGGAAAACCAGCCTGTGGTGCCACTTATGCTCCTTATTTTTATTCTGTAAAATCCCAACATCGCGTCTAGAAGATCTACACCTCCCATGCATACAGTTCCAAATATGAAGATTAGTATTCTTTGACTAGACTGCATGTTGTGCCACATTTGTATTAGTTCAAAAAGCCGAGAATGCATTATGTTCCGAATATGGAACAAAATTTAAATAAATAAATTAATGTAATGTAAACATAATTACTTATGTCGACTGTCGTAAAAATGTTGGGGATTCATGTCACTGTATACTAACTACTACAAATTCACCAAAACTTTGATTTATGTTTAAAAAAAACTGCGTCCAAAAAACGGCTGCCTTGCTCTGTTCACAGAATCTCTGCAACTGACTTTCTACAATCATTTTTTGTAACATTGCGAAAGATTCAATGTTTAATAACTACCCTAATGGATAATTTATATATCTAGCTAGTATTTAAATGTAAAGTTGATCCACAAATAATGTGTTAAAACAGTGTAGTAGTTGAAAATATTGAGCGTCCCAAATTTGTCACGATATGCGGTAAAGGGTTAAAGATTAAATAGCTAGTTAGCCAAAAAAACTGCCATTTGGGGTAGGTATATAATTATGGAGTATAATATATGGAGAACCCGATATTTCTTCAACACTGTAGCAAATTCTATTTTCATCGAATTACTCGGCTCTGAAATATCGGGTGTTCTATACTCGTACATCAATTTTACTATGTTTTATTTTTTGACAAATGTCCTAATTCATATCATATTTATGTGGAAATCCATACCATTTATATCTTTTTTTTTTCGGTACATTTGTGTTCGAAGTTCATAGTAATAACAGCCTCTGTTTTTAATTTTTTGTTTTATCCAAATAAATAACTTTTTACCTAACACTACGTTTAAGACAATTCGGTATCTATTATTATACTTAGGTACATCGTGTAATATATAAATTTACGCTTGAAATATTATAATTTCCTTCATTTATTGAGATGGTATTTGACTAACAATTTGAATGTATTTAGTACTTACACAAAGCACAAACTAAAATAAAATAATACACGAGACTTGATACTACGTAGGTACCTACTTTTTATATATTTTTTTATTAATTTCGGGTTTGGTATATGTCTATACAAATAACTGAACTTCTTACCATAGTTTACATCGGGGTGCACACTAGGTATCCTCAAATATTCCCGGAATCGTTGTACAGCTTCATCCTTTTCCCACGAATCCATTGCTGACTCTACGCACGCCCAGCTCGTAACCTAGGCTGTAAACAACTGATCACAAGACAAGCTATCACCTTAATGCATTTTGTTTACTCAGTAAAGTTGTAACCTACTAACAGTTTGTGAGACGTGTTATCAGTGGTCACAAAACGAAATAACCGACGAGTTAGATAAAATGACTATCTTATTTATGAGCAGATATACGAGTGACAAATGTCGTGAGATTTCAAACAGTAAACACGGTTATGTTTACAGATATAAATTTTTAAGCAATTAAATAAGCAGGTTAATGGTTTATGTGGGGCGCTTTGGACACCTATATTGCATTACCTACTTACACTGGTTAAAACACGTATTAGTCAACTGCCTGCCATAAATTGCTAATGCGTTAGGACATTCAAGATATTAACGCACTAAATACCAAGTCAGATTTCAGATAAAAATAATATGACCACTTATTTCATGTTTCTGACAAACGCCAGATGCGTGTAAAGGAACGTCGTCATACGAAATCGGCGGGAAGCCCTCCTACGCGCGCCTTTCAAAAATCCGCGCATATCGTGTCGCGTTCCATACCGCGGTCGGTCGCTCTCCTTTCGCCGCACGTGCCTTTATTTCGCAAAAAAAAAAAACAAAATAAAACCATAAACAAAACTAAATTTAAAAACAAAAGGTGTTGGTTTTTATTACTTGTGTGTGCAGTGCATTTAAAATGGTTAGAAAAATCAGTGCTCTGATTTGCTGCCTTTGCGTGTTCGGAATATCACTTAGTGATAGCGCGATTTCAGCTGAAAGTGTAAGTAGTTTAAAAGTTAAATTATTTAATAAATTTCCCCATATACTTATTGATATTAATCACTCAATGTTGTTGGTAATTTCACGAATGAGTATGGACAAAATAAAAGTATTTTAACTCATTTGAAGCACGGTATAATTAGTGACCGTCTACCTAGTTCACAATGTTATACTGTTCGACTTGAAATGCATAAACCTAGATCTGTATCTAGTTTTTGTTAGGCGTTAGTATAGAAAACTGCTCCAGTTTCTATTCTACGCCCGTTTCTAGTGTGCAACCTTGAAAGTGAGACCATTATAAGCTTAATAGTGACGCATACGCATACTCATGCAGTAGAGGCGTTCAATAAAACATAGACTAGAAAGCTATTACACACTTTAATCAAACACATAATACATACCTATGTAAGTATTCTGAAGTGATTTAATATGTAATCGATAGTCCAATTTATGTATCGGAGACTGACTGTTATTATGTATACTTGTGCCAAAGCGAAAACAAAACCATGAAAACCCTGTGCTGTATTCAAAACAAATAGTATTTGTCTATTGGTACCTAGCACTGAAACTGTTTTGGGTAAAATATTTGATTTGAAAAGAAAACAGATATTGTTTTGTCTCATATTTATTAAGTCATTGAAGCATAAACTATGGAAAGGTTATTCGTTTAGTCGCGACACTTTTTATAAATTCGTATACCCGCTGTTAGTTTTTCCTACTCGGACAGTCAATGTCAATGTTATAAGTACGAAGTACCTAATATCATTCACTTAAAACGCTTATTATAATCTTAATTTACTGTTATTTAATTCCATTTCGATCGCAATTTATATCCTTTTAGTTATAATCTTGATAAAATCAAAATTAATACCTATACAATACTATATGTATATATATTCACGTGACATTAATACGTGGTAATTTAAAACTCTCGTGAGACTCATTCATTTCATACCTTAAATTCTAATATGCTCGACATGTTCTTCTTCGCGCAGCCATGGCGATTGGCTCTTCATATACGGAGCGAAACATGTCGAGCATTTTTCGACTTAAAAACGTGATTAATCCGCGTGAAATATAATTTTAGTATTAATACCTAAACTTACATTTTTAAAACAAGGTTATGTATCAAACACTATACTTTAATAGTAAAACTTTTCATACCTCATGAATCTTCCCTAGCCATCAAGGAAGGTAGGATTAAAATTAAACTTCTAATAAAATTTATCGGTGACCAAAAAGTGCCCTGTATAGAAATCATGTCCTCCTTTGAAACTCCATTAAAAAAACACAGGCATATTATTACCTACTTCATTAGATATAAACCCTCCATGTGTAACCAAATGGTTGACTGGTAGATTATTAACGCGTAAAGGCCACCATTAGAACTTTTCATATCTTGTGCAAATGTGCAATAAAGTATTTATAAGTATGAGACCTTATGAAGATCCCCGGCAGATGCTGGATACAGGTCGCTTCCAACGGGTGTATGTGGAGGTCCGAAGGGGAGGCTTATATTCAGTGAATCTTATGGCTGAAATGATGATGATGATGAAGTATCAGTACATAGACATTTCCTTTGAATAAATTAATATAAATGTAAACGAACCTCACGAATTTCTTCAAGCATGCCAATCACGCATAAGGTACTACCTACTCTTAATTTCGCCGTGCACATTGTACAAGTTTTACGCAACAGCCAATAACCAGTACTGCAAACGCAAAGTCAGGTGTACCCAGCAATTGGTGCGTGGAAACAAACTCGAGAGAAAGTGAGCGCAATTCGTCGTGGTGCGTTTGCCGTATGCTAATTGTAATAATGCGGCGTGTTGCAGTATTTAGTGCTGACGGGTTAAAAAGAGACGTTCTGATTTTTGCTTTATTTTTCTTTTACAATGTTTAACACAGTTTGCTAATGCGATTTGATGAGTTACATATCGATTGTTTTAAGTAGGTTAATATATGAAATGAAAACGGTTTATTGAGCATTGAAGTCGCAGTTTAATTTCGCATATCTAGAAGCGTCTATGATAATATATATTTGGGTTTAACAGTTAATTAATGTTAATATACATATAGTCTGGCAACTAATATACAGTACAAAACTTTTCAAATTATAATTTTCAATGGGTGGCTAACCATCCACATGTATTTTTAAATTTGCCTTTTTTTTTCAAACTAACAAGTTCGTTCGTTCAATACATACCTTCATACATTTGTATTATGAAACAACGTTTAACGAGGTTATTGCTGTTACTAAGTTATGCAAATATTTAATAGGTACAATGCATTAATATTATTGCTAGCAACAATTTCAACACGATGCTTAATATGTTGCATAATTTCGCGCTTCAGCGATGCTACCAGCCTATAATTTTGTGGTAACGCGCGAACAGGGTAACCATTTAATAGTGGGTAACCAAACGCAATGAACAATTTCACTGACGACGAAAATGTTGCCGATCTCTGATGTAACCTAGGAAGTTTTCTAACCGTTTGTTGAATGAAATACTTAAAAGCTTAACTTAGGAGTATTTTGGATTACTTTTGAATTTTTTTCATAGACCCGCAAGTGCCGGAGTCCTTTTAAAAATACTAATTTAAGTTCAACATCATCATTACCATCATTTCAGCCGAAAAACGTAAGCCTTCCCTAATCCTGCCACGGTCCTGCGCCACCCGCATTCAGCGGACTCCTGCGACCTTCACCATGTCATCAGTCCATTCTTTGCAATAGCGATCCCACAGAATTGATATACATAATTTTGTGAGCGTTCCCGAAAGGACGAGCGGAGGAACACCCCAAGGGTTTAGTCCGTGCAAGTTGGACGTAACCAGAGTGAAATGCATTTGTGGAAAAAAGCTCATCAGCCCACTTCATTGCGCTAAACACGCTGCGCCCTCCTTGCATACCCTTCTCAAAAAAATATTTAAGATAACTATATAGAAAATGATAAGGATAAAAATGAAATACAAGTAGACGTAGCGGCCACCTCGCCTACACAAGCCCATGTATGACCAGCAAGGCTGCGCCCACCTTCGGCCGTGTGGTGACTCAATTCTACAAATTATCACGTCACCGATTTTAAATCTATAGTATTTTGTTTCAAATTTAACCTAATAAATAAACTTTCGAAAATAAATAAAGTAACTTTTTTTAAGATAAGTATTACACGTAATCTAAATGTCTAGAGATGCATGCAATGCTCGGGAACTTCGTATGTAGGTACCCTAGACATAGAAGTTTGAGCAGGCAACTTTAAGAAAAATAGATACCTACCAAAATGGCTTAGGAAGTGGGTAGGATCAGTATGCCAAAATACTGCTTTGCCAACATCACCTTTATGCCGTGTGATACCCCATCAAAAAAGCTCCACAACAGCAAAGGATATACAATTATATTAACATAATTCTCTCTTGTATTTATATATCTGAATTAACTTTCAATGTTAAGCCCAATGAAGTGTATTTTTTCTTAAATCCCCTACTTTTTTATTCAAAAAATTTGGTAAAAATGCAATCTAATGCAACTGCGCTTGCACTCGCGGCGCTTACAAGCGGCCAATACTACGAGTTGTCGTTGCCCTTAACTTTACCGTTTACATTTTTCCGCCCATACCATCAGCCAGAAATAAAGGCTACTTCTTTACGACTGTATTCCGTGGCAATAAAATCGAAAAATGGTAGGCCATATTTTGTCCACGACCCTTGTGCGAGAGGCACTCACGCAGACGCTAAAGTTTACTGCCGTGACTAACTTATAACAAGGATAGTGGTTGTATCTTAAAATATTATATTTGTATATTTTCTCATCCAATAAAACATATAAACCACCCGTAAATAATTTTGTAACAATATTTACTATCTCGTCGGCAATATAACCTGCTTTTATTTAGCAATACCGCCATCCTCAGAGGACTTTCCACATCTCTAGTACCCGTTTCACCTTTCCTGACACCTGGAAGGTATTTAGTACGTTGACCAATCACGTAAGCGGTTGACACACTAGTCTATGTTTGGAATTAATCGATTATTTACCTGAAAGAACGAAAGAAACTAAACTAAACTTGCTATTGTGTATGACAATTCAAAAATGCTTGTTAGTATGCCTACTTGAAAAATAATCGTTTGACTTTGAGTTACTATTTATAAGATAGGTTAGGTAATAAGTTAACGCAGTGCTCTGGCCTACTACAGCAAAAATCGAAATTTGGAAACGAGGATTTTTCTGTGTCACTCAAACGAAGTCGTCGTAGAGTGAGAGAGACAAATCCTCGAAATTTACGAATTTGGTTTTTCGCGGTAGGGCCGTAGGTCAGGTCTATACGAGTAGGTACCTAACACAAGGAGTAGGTATTTCATAACAGGTAAACACGGTGACATGAAGGTAAGGTCCATTAGTAACTAGGTACCTAGTTTACTATTTTTTTTTTTAATCAACTTGTCAACCTAAAAATGCACGTTTTATGTCTTAAACTGCTGTTTCCTTGATGAGAAATAAAGAAATCCTATGGGAAAACTATATAAATGTTGATATCTTAGTACTGGCACAAAAAAGTTGTTTATCAAATAAAACAACTAAGGATAATGTAGACTATACCTAGGTCAATTGATTAGATAGGTGTTATTATAGGAATCGATTGCCATACATCAATTGACTTGACTCTTATCACTATCTTACTTTTGGTTGCATTGAAAGCGAGCTGCAACAAAATACAGGTGTAGTGAGAAATTACTTGCCTTCGGAAACGTTCGTAAACACATGCTGTTTCAGGCAGTGTCACCGAGTCTGACTGAAGTAGCATGACAGCTATTACTGTCAGTCTCAGTGAGATAGACTGAAACAGCATGACGTTGACGAACGATTCCGAAGGCAAGTCATTTCTCACTACATCTGTACTAATTTTAAGCAGCATTACATTTCATTATCTACATGTCTAATAAATTCGCAATTCATAAATACCATACAATAGGTAGTTTATTTCAACTTAGTTTTTCGTAGTAATATTGGCGGTTGTGCAACTTTATTTAAGTTCTGATTAGCATTATTCCCACATAATTTAACGACTCATGAAAGTAGTTTTTATCACTCAACCCACGGCATCGATATGGCGAAATTAGACTTTCAAACATTCATATACACACCCACACACATCATCAGCCCATCTCAGTCCACTGCTGGACATATGCAATATGCATCTCCTGATACCTGTGTGTATGGACCACAGACATGTTGTCTGTGGTATGGACGCATTGGGAGGCAAATAATACCATAATAGCCACGCTGGTTGCTCAAGCGGATTCGTGATCTCAGTAGTGTGTACATTTTGATGCTGCTGCCCATCATCAATCTTTCATAAATTAATGTTAAGAGACACTTAAATCCCTTTAAGAGTTGGAATGCTGAGAAATGTATGAATTCTTACAATCGTCAACACAATGACGACGACAACTTAAGACTGAAAAACTGTGAAATTGTAGGTAATATTTGAATGTAGCAGGCAACCTGTGTGTGATACTTAAGGGGTGAACCAAGGAGGTTGGAACTCTTAGCTAAGGTTACACACTAAAGAGGTCCGTGCTCTGTGGGGTGAACCGATAAAAAACGGGCAAATTGAAATAAAAAAAATGGGTCAATATAGTTAAAAAACGGTAATTTCTGGCTTTATAATTAACTAGGTATTAAATTAGCTAACTTTGTTCCTTTTTTGTTGCTACTGCAATTTCAGTAGATATTCACAATACAAGTTCCCCAGAACCCGTTCCAAATCTATTTTTCCAAGCTCTTTGTTTTATTCCTCACTGCACGATTTCATGGTCTGCAGAAGTAATCAATATTTCTGGTGAATCTCCACGTATTTATTTTAAATATATCCTTGCGGATAGTAAGTGAAGGATATCTTAAGGAACACGGGAAGAATAGCCAGATATAATGACTACAGTCTCATTATTTAGAGAACTGCATAAAAAAAAGAAAAAAAAATTTCCAAAAAGATTGTTTGGAAGAGGTTTCGAAAAAGCTGTATTGTGAGTACCGGAAATGCAGTAGTGACACAAAAGTACTCCTGCTCCTCCTATGGGTCGCGTTTTATGAAGCTATAAGATAAGACTCTTGCGATTACAATAAGATTTATCATGTAATTTTTACTTTTTCATCCGAGATATTTTGGCGAACGAAGAGAGAATAGGTTTAGGAGGAAATGGGTGAAAGCGGAGGTTAACACTCTACTTTTCATGTCGACTTTGAGGAAAAGAAAATAATACAATATATTAAGTTTATGTAGCTACAATACATCCAACCTCCAAACTTTTCGCAATGGTAACTTGCCCCGAACGATTAACTAAGTAGATTGTACCTAATCAAGTTGGTCACGACGTACCTACATCCAGATGGCTATGCCGTAATGTGAAATAAGTTACATGCAATCATGATACTGCGGCGGACTCCATGGCAATTTTTTTTCCACCCTAAGGGATGAAAACCATAGTTTTCACCGGGCTATCTACACATGAGAATTAAACCTTTCCAACAGGAGAAATGCAAACATATCTTACTGTATAATCGTAACATATCGTACAGCTATTATCTCGGTTTCTTTGATTTTCAACTTTGCAATACCTATTGGAATCCCTCGCAGACGCAGGTATCGATTACAAGGTAGGCTGTTTTCCTAATTTCACTTAACACGCCACAAACATGTTTTTAAATATATATATTGGCTAATGTTGACAATAAAGGTAGGATAGGTATTCCAAGCACTTACCAATATAGTATGACCGGTCTAGGTCAGTGCGGGTTACGAAAGAGCACACATTCTTGACTCTTGTAGTGCTTGCTGCAACTAGGTTGGCCACTGTTTACTGCTTTACCTAACCGACTAAATTATAGCTTGTGAAGGAGTGGCGCTGCTTACCTGCCATTCAATAGTCGAATGTTTTTGAAATACAAGCAACCATTTTTGGGTCAAGTCGGAACTCTTGCGTTGTCATGCTCATTTGAGAACTTAGGTACTGTAATGGCAACATATCCCATAGGTTAATTATTATTTCTAGAGATATGTCTTCTTACTTATGACAATGGAACGCACCAAATGATGGACACACTTTCTAAAACATAACGTAATAAAAGAACATTGCATTTCTTTATCTTATGAAAGACAATGCGCATTTCTAAGGAACAAACCCATTAAGACCCTGTATATTTTTTTTAGACGGAATAAACTTTTGCGCTTTTGAATTCCACAGACTCGACCAGGACCACTTAAACATGTGGAAACGATTACAACCAAAGACGCTTGACTACAAGGCACAATAACAACAACGTAGCGTCAGACAAGGAAAGCGCCACATGCTGCCAGAGGTGTGACAGAGAGGCTAAATCAACCCCGGATACCTATCTACGTGACGCTTGCCGCCCCGTCATTTGCAACCAAATGATCTACGATGCGTTTGCGCAGTTTTCGAAAGTCAAATCCTTATATCAATGTATATAAAGTCGGAAATAGATATAAGTAGCGATAAGATAATATTGTAAAAGTTTTCCTTAGGGAAATATGTAGTGTATGGAGGTCACTTCGATTACAGCCGGGAAGAATGCGGGTTTCGATATTTTTGGAATATTATTAGATTAATTATCTAAATCGTACATTAGAATCAGTGGTTGCCGATCCAGTATTCACAGCTAAGTGTTTTATTATCAATTGTGTCGTGTGCATTCTAAATAATATTTGTAAATCATATTTCATTAACTACATTGGTTCAAATAATATAGGTACTATATAACGTACTTTGTAAATAATTGGTTACATTAATATTGACCACTTTTATGATAATAACTGAGTACACACGACATACCTTTTATGATTGTTATGATTGTCCTTGTGTGATATTTGTGTATAAAATTATAATATTGTGTTGGGTTCGATTCCCGATATTTAAATACCTAAGACTTGAGTAAGTGATTATGACATTGTTGTACTTTTAAGTCATGATCGAAGATTGTACGTCACAGTGTAGATCAGTAATGTCTTACTGATCCATTTATGTGTTGTTCTATAACCACTGTGTATAATTTAACATTGTAATTATCAGATTATAACTGATACTTAATCATGATAATATTTAAACGAGTTCGATCCTCGTTCAATTGATATTAGCCAAAGGACCTTATATTGGATTGTTTTACAAACAGGGGGTTCGAATCCCTATTTACTGATATTTCTGAGAACAGGCTAACATATTGTGGACACTTAATGTTGATGTCAATTTAATATATAACAGACTTATTTCTGTGTGTATGGAGTCCTTAAATATAATTGAATTTTCTGAGTGTTATATTATACATTATTGTCTTGGAATTTTCATTCAAGAGGTTGTATTTGTAATTAATGTTACGGTGTAATGTAATAATTATTATTATTTACTTAGCATAAATAATACTTGCTCTTGCCGGGTTTTTCTGGGTTTCCCTGGTTTTAGCAAAATATATTGAATTATGTTCCCAGAAAAGGAAGGTGTTTAGGTACTTTTGCTTTGTGTAAATTTAAAGAAGTAGTTTTATTTGGTATGATAGTAATTGTTAATTTTCGTAATAGTCTAGTAATCTTTAATAAGGTTAAAGATTTTGTTACGTATTTTAAACTTAATAAATCGAATAGGAACACACCTTTCCTTACTAATTTGCGATAATATATTTAAATTTTATAAATCGCCATGTGACTTATCAATCAATACCCCTACTTACCTCAGAACTTACTTATTACTAAGCAATTATTTTCACAACTATTTCATTCCCTTAAGAAATAAAGTCGAGCCCGAATTCAATACACGCCAGATACCATTACACGTGGCGCCGCGTGACCAAGGATCTAGACTTTGTGTTATTAATACATTTTGATGTAACACAACTAGAAAAGGACTTGTAATTACTTTTAAACAAAAAAAAAACACAACGTAGGAAATTTTATATTAAATATGACGATCACAATTTTATTTCAATTTTAAAACAAAGGGAAAGGTTTTACTTATACCCGAATGGTCTGAGAGGGGTATATTTATTTTGATCAATATTCATTCTCAAAATTTTAATCAAATATTATATTTATAATTATTTGTTTTTCTTTAATCAATCATATGCGAACAGTCTGAGAGGGGTATATTTAATTATCGTTAAATGTGTGATTACTTATTAGTAATTATTTCAGTGTGTTTTACAACATATAATTTGTTGATTGAGGATTCCAAGACATTCATTTAGGAATTTAAATGCTATTGAAATTATTTTGTGTGTTCCATTGACTAAATTAGTTAGGTAGGTAACGACAGTGTGTGTTGATATTTTAGTGTATTATATTTTATAAGTATTGATTTGGACAGGGTTAATTTTATTTAGCATTAAGCATGTCAGCAAAACGTAGCTTAAGATGTACGAGTAGTAGTAGGTGTGGAACAGGACCGTCTTCAGAAGTTCATGTATCACAGACACATGATATTAGCAGTTGTAGAAAGAATAATATTGTAATAATTCAGCCTTCAATAGAAAAACCTATTTTTCGTGGAATGGGAGACTCTAACCCGATGCAGTTTATACAAAAGTTACGTAAATATATAAACTTCTTAGGTGCACATGAAAGGGCGTTAGATATCGCAGTAGAATGTTTGACAGAGCCAGCTCTAAACGTTATGGGACTTAGTAGAAAAAACTGGCGAAGCTTAGATGATTTTGAGACTGATTTTAAACGTCGTTATTGGAGTGAACGACAACAAATGATTGAATTCACTAAGCTATTAAATGGGTCGTATAATCCTTGTGGCAAATTATGTATGTACGAATATTTTGCTAGCCTGATGGAGGTCGTTGGTAATTTTACTATACCGTTTGATGAAAGACTTTTAATTGATTCGGTAATGCGACATTTTCCAAAACAGATTCAACAGTTATGGTTTTGTTTAGGTAGTAAAGCAGAAAGAAACATTTCATCAGCAATCGATTTTCTTTTTGGTCTAGATCAGATTGACAAAGGTACTAGTCAAAACGGTTCCATTAGCCGTGACAGTAATAGTATAGCTACTGAAAATAATACACGACAACATTCACAGAGCAGCAGTAATAATTATGCGCTAGATAGAGGTTCATTTAAGGTAGCCCCTGTTGATAAACAACGGAGGAAATATAGACCCAGGTGGATGAGGAGACTCTGGCGAGAACAGGGTATTAATGTAGATACAGATAATTTACTCAGGGGAACGCTAATGATCTACATAATAAATATTGATTTTGGCTACATAAGATCCAGGTTCGAATCCTGTGTAAGAAATTCAAGTATAATCTGGCATATAATATTTACTTTATATTGTATAGATACCTAACGATGCTATATATACATTTCAGTGTACAAAGAGAAGGTTTCAAGTTAAATATTCGTTTAAAACCGGCTAACAAGCTGTGCGTTACAGACGACTAATCAACGTTGAAATTCAAAATAACTTTAACATACGTCTAAAAACCGGCTAACAAGCTGTGCGTTACAGACGACTAGACAACGTTGAAATTCAAAATAACTTTAACATACGTCTAAAAACCGGCTAACAAGCTGTGCGTTACAGACGACTAGACAACGTTGAAATTCAAAATAACTTTAACATACGTCTAAAAACCGGCTGAAAAGCTGTGCGTTACAGACGACTAGACAACATTGAAATTCCAAATCACTTTAGCATGCGTCTAAAAACCAGCTGAAAAGCTGTGTGTTACAGACGACAAGACAAGGTTGAAATCTTAAAATCACTTTATAATCCGTCTAAGACCGGCTAAATTAGCTGTGCGTTAAACAAGACAACAAGACAACGTTGAAATTTAAAAAAAAAACATTTTGTAATTCGTCTAAGACCGGCTAAATTAGCTGTGCGTTAAACAAGACGACAAGATAACGTTCAAATTCAGAAATACCTATTTTCATATTTGTCCTTACCAGCTTTTCAGCTGTGTGTCAAAGAATCAAAATCTATATTGAAAGTACTAAACAATTGCCTAAGACCGGCT
>JALPQI010010803.1:0-36987 GCA_025490895.1 Thaumatotibia leucotreta
ATAATATGAAGTTTCGATTTTTATATTTGTATTTTTTAGCCCTAGACTATTTAAATCTGAGCCTTTTTAGTAAGTAAAACGCCCCATTTTGTATTGTATCTAACCGTAAAGACGGAATCAGCTTATATCGTTATATGAATTATCTGTCTAGTCGTCCCTATCGTCAGACACAAAATGGGACGTCTTACTAAGCTGGCTCAGAAATATTGCCTTAAACAAAGGTCGAAAACCTAAGCCCTATTATTTCATTCTGATGATAACAACATTTTAATTTGTTTGCGCCCCGTGTGCTCGTTTGAGAACAATTATCAATAGTTTGGGTACTAATTGGGTCTAAATAGGCTAAAATAACTTTGCCTAGTCAAACTAAAAAGTTGGGAGAAAACGTTCAGAACGATACCTTGGTTTTGAGAATTTTAGTTGCCGATATCGCACAGGTTGCGATCAACGTCAATTGTTACCTAAAATTTCAGATCCTCTTTTGACTATTCTAAGCGTGGAATGAAATAAAGTTTTGATGCAGTTGTTATTCATATTTTCTTTTAATATATTTAACCTCTTTAACCTTATCAGCCCGGACTTTTTATTGACAGCGTCTGCCATGGTCACTTTATGCGTTGTTAGCCTGACAGGCACACACGACAACTTCAGCAGTTCGTGGCGTTCAAATGGTTGTTTTTTTTTTAAAAAGCATCTATAGATACGTTTTGCTTGCGATCCGTGTCCGAATTGATGGCACTATCCATACTAAAAACCTACAATTATCGTGTAAAACCTTTTCTGTTATTTTTAACGGCCTACAAAAAAAGGAGGAATTCGACTATGTTTTTTTTTTTCAATCCGTCAATGTATGCCCTTAGGCACTTGTCCTACCAACGGGATGAACGACCAGCGAGTAGGTTTTCGAGGGTTAAATTTCCGCAACTCTCGAAGCAAGGCTCGAATTTGCGCTTATTTTGCGTGATTGGTTGTCGGCACTACTCTTGCCAACCCAGCTCTATCCTGCCGTATCAGAAAGCCTAGCAGACCCTTAACTTTGCCGACGACTAGCGACTTCTGGGAGAGACCTCAGTGATCCGAGATGTTTTGCCCGGTATTCTGCAACGCCTGGACAATCTGGCTTGAGTAGTTGCTTTTGCATAGTTTTGGAATTGTCTGGTTTGAGCAGGGTGCCTAAGGTTACACTTGAGTTATTGGAGAGAGACTTACATTGGTACTGTCCTCACCCTGTTGGCTTGTATGTATGAAGTTAGTACAGAATCTACGCCAAGAGTTGGTTCTTCTGTACCTAAGACGTTTTTTGTAGATGGTCTTGATGTTTTATAAGTATGCCTGTCCTGGTGTGAGCCTGTATTAATTGCCCTCTTCAATTGACGCCCCACCTTACCTCGAAGTCTCAAGCTCGGATCCCCAACAGTTGGTTTTGTTATTGAAGCCAACTGGAGGGATAAATAGGGGATATGTTTGATGACTGTCCATCAAATAATGGTGGCAGTTATGACTCCTACCTGTTCTTATATCTGTGCCATGCTTGTTATTTGGATATAACTTTTGCGTACAACTGTTTAACAAAATGCCCATAATCGCGACACTGGGCAAGCGGATTGACGATCACAGTAATGTATCCACTATAATGATGATGCCGCTACCCATGATCAATCTGCCATCAATTAATGGTCAGCGACACCTATCAAATTTCCTCCGACGGAGTATATTTCCCATGATAGAGGCGGTTACATCAAGTCTTCGAGTACAGGGCGGGACGTTTAATTTGTCATGTCATGACTCTTCTTGACAAATGCTACATGGAACTTTGGCTTATCTCTGTTGTATTTTTAAGTAGGTAACTACCGAAATGTGGAGAAATTAAAATGTAGAAAAATCAGCACTTAGATACTTTATTATAGTATTTTGTCTTCAATCATCGTTACTTCAACTATTTATTTATACCTAGGGCTGCCAACCAATAATCACAGGTATGCTGGACATTCGCGAATAAATTGCGGGATTTGGCTATAAAATGCGGGACGGGAATGACATTTACATTAAAAAACAATCCTTAATTTCAGATCGTCTCAATTTAGATGCACCTAATGCACCCAACGCAATTCGTCGGGTGAGAATGCAATTGTGCCATATCCATTTTTAAGCAAAATCGGTTTTTAATGGTTCTTGATAGAATATTTTTTTTTGTAGTTTATAACAGTATTTAATCGATTTTTAAAAATTCTTATTTTATACTTAAAAAAAACATATATTTTTGTGCCATATCCTCAAACCGCAATACATAGTGATTCCAATATTGTGCCATGTCCGGACATGACACAAATTTACGGTTAACAGCTATTTATCAGTGTGCCAAGCGACTAACCGATCAACATTTTTGTGACATAATCCATTAATCGATTTGATTGTATCGATTCGATACTTTTTTTTACCTACCCTCTCTTTTGATAAATGACAATAAAGAAAGTAGGTTTGATTCATAATGATTTGTGTCATTCATACTTCAAGCTTTTATCTTAATAAGTTGGTGGTATAAATACCTACATAATATTTATAATTACGAGTACCTGTTTATAATGAGTAACCATAAATTGTAAGAAATGACATATACTACAGAAAAAGTGACCGAACCCCCAATGACCAAGACATATTATATGACATGTCTTTTAATTTATAGAGCGTGTAGTTAAACTGTAATTTTATTCGTTGATAAGAAATAATAACGTTAATATGTCATTCATTGGTAAACGTATTATAAGCTGTTCTCATCGAAATTTTTTCATATCGACATTAGCACTAGATATCGTTGAAAAGCTTATCATTTCACAAAATAGAGAAGGTCACCTATTAGATGGTACCTATTTACAAGAAAGTAAAAAAATGATTCATATAAATATTGGGAATCAATATTGGCACCATATTCACGTGAATAAGTATGTCTTCATATTCGAGATAAATTATCGTCTTGACTTGAAATAAATCTAGTCGTAAATAACTTTTATTTGCATAAACAATTGCTTTTTAATGTCTACCTTTCTTGACATTGCACTAACATTTTGTGACACATCCATAACTCTGTGTCATATCATACATAGCAAGTTAAACATTTTCTTACCAAAATGGATATGGCAATTGTGAAACTACTTATATCTCATGACTATAATAAATTATACATTAATTGTATATAACAAAAAATAGTAAATTAATATACTAAAGTGTCAGTTAAGTTAAATATTGCAAAATTACCGAGAAAAGCGGGACAACTGGCGTCCCGCGTGAACCCTTTGCGGGACCCATACTTTAGGGCCCCAGAAACGGGACGTCCCGCATATAGCGGGACGGTTGGCAGCCCTATTTATACCCTCCTATTTACAATTTTTTTTAGATACCCTCTACACATCTATAAAAAATGTTGTAATACCTATGTAAAATCAAAATTGTTAAGTTAAGATTGACGTCTGAAAGCGCCTTACAAGCCCACTTGGAAAATATTTTTTTTATTATTATTATTATTTTTTATATTATAATAAAAAGTTATGTTTAGTAGTTGCCCTATGTAATTTATATAATTTTATCTAATTACATACATTATAATAACATTAATAACAAATAATTTAACATGTACAATTAATAAATATGCAATTCTGAAACATTTAAATTAACATTCTGTATTTTTTCAAATATCGATTATTTATGAATGAATGTTTTTTACTGTAGATGTGTTATGCCTTGTTGGTAGAACATAAGGATCACTGTACTGTACTTATTATAGACCATAACTTGTATAACATACTACAATTACTACATATATTCTTGCGTTAAAAATATTTAATTTAATAAAAAAATACATGTTATGTGGTCATACATACTTTAATATTCCCATATTTCCTATCACTTCAGCGGTAAGTACGTACCTATTCCCGTTATTTTGTCTTTATATTGGGGGAACTATACAATTTTAATCAGTAAAAAATACGCAAAGAAAACAGCGTTCGTAACGTAACGTTAAATAACCGCTTGCGGGTCGCTACTCTCTACCCGCGATCTGAAAATTAGCAGTCTCTAACGGCGGCTTGAGACCCCCTCGTGAACGGGCTAACTCCATGCTTAATACACAAAAATCAAAACTGGTTCGCATCTTGCGCAAGTGGAGGGGGAACAAACAAGGGCTTCGGAGCGGGCCCTTCCGAAATTCGCCGGTGCACAATGCACCCTCTGTACCATCCCCACGCGTAGAGTACTCTTATTATTACGCGACTCCTGTTCCTGTCCCCATATTGTTCACATTCAGATTATTTTTATATCAGTATACGCATGACGCGTCGCGAAATAGTAGCTCCGTTTCAAATTTCGCTAGTGAACTGGAAGAGTGAAATATATTTTTATTTAATTAATTGCGTGACTGGAAATTGTGCAAATTATTCCCTCGGTATCCGATTCGGTTTGCAGCGGCATCTGTCACCTAATATTTGTAGCGAAGGGAAGTAATAAGGTTTCGAACGCTGCGGTCGTCTCAGGTTGCTTTTCTCATGAGTGGACGTGCGTGTAAAATAATAAGTTGAGAATATTACGTGTTGTTGTAGGCCGGTCCGCGATCGCGTCGCGTCGGGACCCGGCGAGCGGACGCTCCGCGTACTGACCGGGCGTATCGATCGCCTCCTCCCTAGCTACTCGCTAACCGTGAGATGCGTTGTGTTGGTGCTCGCTTCAATTTGGCGGGACTCTGGTACCCACTGCGAACTACGGATTAGTTGGTAAGTTCATGAACTTTTGCTTATTGACAGACTGTGTCCAAAAACAGTGTTATTTTCTTTTATATTCTTTTTTGCGCGTATTTTGGTGTTGTTTTGCAATATTTAATCACTTCGTGCGTTCGCGACTTTTTGTCTGACGTTTGTGATCGTTACGGTTTAAATTTGAAAATTGCTCCGCCCATACGCCTATAAAGGCTATAAATATCTTAATCCTCAAAGAATCCAAATTGATAAATATTTCGTTGTGAAAACTTCTAACAACAGCATTTTACTCGTCGGTACCGTGTCAAAGCGCCATTATTATCCGTCTGTGAAGGTGTGAACTTTTATAATCGTTCCTTCCCATTAAGTTTTTTCATTAATAAACACCTTCAATTGGGGGAAATCGGCATACCAATTTACCGTCCCATTGAATACTTGGCTCAACTTAAATTTTTGCAAGTTGTTTGCTCTTAATTTGTTCGTAGCAACCTTACAGGATGAGATCTTTGTCGGTTGATCGCTCGCTGCCCAGATTTCGTTTTACAGAAATTCAATTAGCTAATGTCTGCATCCATCCCATAGGTTCTAACTTCACTCTCACCCTAACCGCCTAAACGGTAGGAGCCTACATCGTAAACTTAATGGGTACAGCGCTGATATAAGGAAAAGGCGCTGTCGTAAAACGACTTGTATATTGTATTATATGGTTCAAGGCCACAAAATCGTGGCCACACGAGGATCAACAGTAACTGGAATATTGTTTGTATACATTACAGTAAATAAGTTTGAGAGTGCTCAGGAATAGGATTATAATCCAGGGTTACGCGCATAATGAAAAAAGTTTTGAACTTGGGATGCTTTAGTTCCCACGTTGTTTAGGTTGGTAACTAAACAAATTACCACAGAATATTTAATGTTCATCTTAATGATATGCGTTTTTTACTCGATTACATTTCTTTTTTAACGATTTAGAAAATTATCGGCCCAACGCGAAACGGTTTCGTTTTAAGGAGTCTGTGCAGAAAGTGAAGACTCTGGCAGGAAAGCGCGCCCATACAAATCACGTGCATTCATTTTCCGAACAAACCCTTGTACATTCGTTTCGTTCGGTAGTCTAATAATATCTTATTTTACTAACTAATTAATCACCAAAAAAATTGCCTTACAAAAAAAGTTGTTTAAAATCATGCAGATATAATCAGTAGCCCGTTGTAGGCCCTTTTAACCATAACAAAGTGCTGGGAATAATATAAAAACTCAAAGCTACACAATAAGCTTCAGACAATGACACCCTACTTTTTTGTTCTAAGGAGTAAGGACCCCCATGGGAGGTATTAGAAATTCGGTACCTATTGATTCTACAATCTAATACACGAATTATCCAAAAAGGGGGCCAGTAGAGGGGGACCAATCGTACGTGGAAACGATGAACGAAAAGTCAGAATATATAGGAATGGAGTGATATTTGATCGAACAAAAAGTCACGTGACCATTTTACATAAATGATTAAAAACCCGCTTTGAATATTGCTTCAGTAATTCGATTCGGTGATTGTTATCTGGGTTAGGGACCCTAAAATAGAAATATATACAAGATAACAACATAATAAAGACGGATTTAAAATAGTGATTGGTGTTAGAAAATTACTTATTATTATATTAATATTATTATGAATGAATGTAGGAACCGACGTTTGTTACGGTAGGTACGGTTTGATCCATTCGGGACTCGGGTAGGGATCTAGGGATACGTTCATATTTACTACACTAAGGACTGTTCATTTTACTAAGCGGACATGAAAAACCTCACGTAAATATTTTTTTCTTTTATCATATTTTATTTTTATTTGTAAAATATTATTTAACTAAAAATAGACAAATAATAAGTAATGTCTCAATTAATATATTAATTATCGGCAACTACATTTTTAGACTACTGTTTGACCACGAAACTTATGTTCTGCAAACTACTTCTTGACATTTTACGACTAGTTGCGAACTGTACACGTTTGAATTTTTTCAATGATTTAGTTTTTCGTCTATCGTTTCTTAAGTGTATCTTCACAATAGGCCATTACCGCTATATAGGATGAAGATGAAGACAATTTCATGGATGTCGTCTTTTTAATTCTATGATTATTTAATTAAATAGCTCTAATGTCTAACCCTTATGATGTGCCCTTCCCAAATTATACCAAAATAACCCTTGAGAGATACTATGTCTTCGATAGACATCAAAAAACCGATTTTGGATGTAATATTTTCTATAAATATCCCAGCTAATTTGGCCCTGTTGCGAAATAAGAAGCAGTTAAAAGACCATATAATCAAATTGCCTGCCAAGCAAGGGCGTTCTTCCCGAAATCGTTTTTTTTTATGATTTTCTACTCAGACACATACTCTTCTACGACAGCATGATAGTATTAGGACTGCGGTAATGTCATTACTATCATATTTTAGGTACCTTTTGTGGGCCACCAAAATGCAAAAATTCCATACTTTTTTAGTGAAACGACGTAAAGTTCAATAGCCAATTTTAAGGTATGCAACTAAGATTTCTGTGTTTAGACTTCGATGAATATTCAAGCATATATGACACTCTCTAAATTGTTTAATGATTTAGTGTAACGTCGACTTAAAATTTCCTAGATATTTGCAATCTTTCACAGTGAATATTTTTCTGTACACCATTGTGCAGAATCAATTTACGATTATCAAATTGAATATGTCTTATCAGGGTCGCGTTTTATAAAGCTACAATTTACAATTTCGCTGTTTGCCTCTCTAACGCACGCACATATTGGCTAGAAAGAGAGGCAAACAGCGAAATTGTAAATTGTAACTTTATAAAACGCGACCCTGATATAGTAATGGATGCTTGAAAAGCAAACATATATCAATTGAAAAAGATGGCTTTGCTAATTTCATGGCTGTAAACTGTTCAACGATCGATTTTAAAACCGATGTATAATAGACGTTTAAGTGTGTCCTCTTAGTAAAATGAACAGTCCTTAACTAAACCAAATAAAAGGTTTAGGTAAATAAAACAGTTCCTTCATTCTAGTATTCACAAGCCATTTAAAATTCTCCGTGTAAACGTATAACTATGTCCTTACCGTGAATTCACACTGCAATAATAGCGACTTGGCTTGACGACTACTCCCTATGTATCTCGCTTGCACCAATAATTCCAATATAAGAGCAAGCGCAGCGTATTGACATATTTCGGTCTGGATAGGCTCGGAACTCCTGGTTACCACGCTACCAACCCACCGGCTGTTCGATTGGCCTAACGCCGGACCATCATAGAGCCAAGACAAATTTAAAAAAAATGCGAAAATAGTAATATTTACTGCAGCGGTAAACTCACAGTTGCGGCTCTGACTTACTACCGCGAAAATCGGAATTCGTAAATTTCGAGGATTTTCCCCTGTCACTCAAACGAAGGCGTCATTAGAGTGACAGAGACAAATTCCCGAAATTTGCGAACTTCGGAGTTCGCGGTAGGGCCGCTGATCCCATGTTTTGTGTTTCGTAAATCGACGCTATATTTAGTCAACCTCGTATCTGCAACACTCACTTGATGGAAGAAACACCCGTATTTAGAGTGTAACAAAGGTCACATTTCCATGAATTGATTACTGTACAGCAACGAAATGTTCCGACTCGTCCGCTTAGTTAACAGTAGTTGGAACTCACTACCCTTCGCAATCGGTAGGTCGTTACCCTCCTTTCTGTGCTCCCTGTCCGAAGGGGTATGTTGACCGTCGTTGTCAAACCGATGGTGAATCATGATTATCTGTCCAATTGAAAATGATTGAGGTTGTGAAATTCTTGCTTGTTGCCATATTTTGGTAAAATACCATCCATATAATATTACAACTGCGAAAGTATCTGTATCTGTTACCTCTTCACGTTAAAAAACCACTGAACCGATTTTGTTATAGAGATTGTTGGACACTCAAGAAAGAATATGGGAAAGTTTTTATCGCGTAAATCGCCCGTGTATATCCGAGATTCGAACCCAGTACCTCCAGTTTCGTAAGCAGGGTCACTATTAACTACTAGGCAATCCGGACCAATCCCTAGGTAACTAGGCAATCCGGACATATTACTCCGGGAATTAATTAAAAATATCGCCTGCGAAACTGATACTTTTTATCAGTCTACGTCATGTTTGACCACGTATGTGCTGTTCACAAGAAGCACAGATGTTCTTAATGATGCTATCTTAAATTACGTCATAGGCCTTCCTGTTACCACTATTGGGCATATTTATAGGATTATTAAAATAAACTTGCTTTAATAACTTAACGCCTATGCATGTGTTATCGATTACTGTTTGTACTAAATTGTTATCCATTGTTTATGTGTCACTTGTTACATCAGTGTAAAGACTATTAATGTCATGGGATTTCAGAAGCCAAATAGTATACACTATTTTTTAGCCTAATTTCCGAACCGTGTTTCTTTGTGGTTTAATACAAAAGCAATGTATCATGAAAGGCTTTTGTTGTTTCAGAATCAAATGGCTTTGGGTAATAATATCAATCTATAACCTCAGGAGGGGAGGGTGGGGTGCATTGGTCGTTAATCGCAGACGTGATATGATAAGTAATTAGTAAATCGAGGGGTACGACCGCTTATTACTAAACTGATCAATACGGAAACTTCTCACTGTGAATATAAAAAATGGTATTTTCTCAAACTTGCAATAAAATGTTGACATCAAGTTGGATCCGAAAGTATCATGTCGCTGGTTCGATGATTGAATTAGACATGTAATGGAATTTCAAAACTACTCTGCAGTCCTAGGCCTGCAAATTACTAGTAGGACAAGTGGCAGAACATTTTGGCATTTAACCGTAAAAGTCATAGAACTAATGTCAATGTTATTGAGTGAAAGATTTAAATAAAATGGCGTAAGTTGAACAATTTTGTAATGAATTATACATTCGTTTCGTTATTTGTGTCTACTGTAAAATTGATTACCGATTTTTTATTTAATTGCAAGTTTGAGAAAGCACTACACTTGTTGCTACTCCTGGAAACCAGACTGTAGCAGACTGTATCTCTAATATACCTATGCAGCCTGCTAAGTTTGGTTTCCCGGTATTTGCAGTAATGTACTATATATACCTATAATGATGACATGAAGGAAAAATTTAACGCTGTGTTCAAGCTGTCAAGGAGAAGCAGAGTACAGAAATACTTGAAAAACTCCACCGATAGCTCTCGAGTAGATCCATTATGAGGATAACGGTAGGTAAAGAGATCGCTACCTGAAACACCAACAATTACAACTACTTATTATCCATAATCATCTCAAGAAACATCAAGGGTATTGGCGTTAAGTGCATTATCTGCGATCGGTGGAGCGAGGCTAAATATCTTTTTTCCCTCTTGGGTATCAGTTACAGGTTTCTCAAAAGTTAGGTTACTTCAAATCCCCTCTAACTCTCCTTTCATTTGACGAGCTCCGAAGCTCAGTCGGTTACCCTGCCTACGAAGCTGGAGGTTCCGGGCTCGAGTCCGGCGAGGGCACTTATTTATGTGCTTACCACAAATATTTATGACGTGGTCATGCTTGTTTTCTATGTATTTAAGTATTGTATGTATACAGGGTGGCTGGTAAGTATACCGACAAACTTGAAAGGTGTATTCCTGAACACATTTCGAGGCTATAATTTCATATGAACTTTTCTGGATTCGGCTTAGTTTAAGAGATAATGACATGTTATTCAAAAAACTATTTTCATCACAAGTCACTGAAAAATGCCTGCACGATTAAAATTCTTACACTAGTAGTTTTCATCTCGACATACACACTGATTAAAGTTAGAGAAAATGACGAAAAAGTTTCAGAAAAATGTTCAACAAAAAAATATCAAAAACCCTGAAAAAAAAATTCTTTCCCTACAATTTATTACTGGTCATGTGCAAAAAAAAAACGAAATATCAAAAAACGGAATAACCAAAAAAATTTTTTTTTGTTCGATAATGACATATATCACATATTGTTTTTTACTTCTTTTGTTAACAAAAATGCATTGGTAAAGTCTGTCGGTATACTCCTTCCCACCCTGTATATCTATTATATATCACGTCTCTTAGTACCCACAACACAAGCCTTAATTGAGCTTAGTGTGGGACAAGGTCCATTTGTGTAAGATTATCCCATGATGTTCATTTTTCAGTAAAGTGCTGGAATTAAAAATCTATAACTGTTACGAACTTATGTGACGAAGTCAATTCGTTAAAATTGGCAGACCTTAAAGTGAGAAAGACGAGCAAAAATTGATTGCACAATTTTAAGCTTATCGCTAACCTCTATTAGATCGAAGTCATGCGGAGATCGGCCTGGAAAGCTCGTAGCATTAGGCCGAGTAAAGCTTACATGAAGGCGGAAATGTTTTTCTATTGCTGGCTTTTATCAGAGTACATATATACTTATTCATATCCAGTTGTTTCACTTCAAAGAAAGTACATAATTATGCAATATTTTATTTAGTAAGTATCTGTTCATTTCTATATTTTTTGTATGTAGGTACCTATTAAAAAATCGAATCTAAATTCTAGTTGCTATGAGACATGTTACCTACATAATTCTGAATATCGCTATGCCCTGACCTCTCCCGCGTGTGCTATCTCCAGTCTTCATAAGGAAGTTATGGAAGACCTTTTAAACAGTGGCAGCACTAAACTCACTGTCGGCGTCAAATACCGGTCGGTACCAATACGAGTATATGCTTAGCACGATGTGTATACTCAACTATTTGGCCACTATGGCTGCAAAATGTGTCGCTGACTACGTAACATATTTTTCTCAAACTTGCTACGGATTGTTGATGTTACTTACTTTAAATTAAGCCCGGAAATACTATGTATCCGGTGTCATATGCTAAGATGATATGTAAAGAGATTTCATGTATTTATTTCACACCTAGGACTGCAAACAAACTGTCTTTTGTTTTGAAACGTCAAATTGTGACACTAGGTCTTGACATTCAGCCACAGAAAAAAAAATACCTAAGAACTAATGTCTATACCAATAATAATAATAAATAATAATAATAAATATCTTGGGACATCTTACACAAATCGACCTAGTCCCACGGTAAGCTCAATTAAGGCTTGTGATGTGGGTACCAGGCGACGATATATATAATAGATAGATACATATAGATACTTAAATACATAGACAGCCATGACCAAGGAACAAACATTTGTGATAAATAAATACACAAAGAATGCCCTCGCCGGGATTCGAACCCAGAACCTCCAGCTTCGTAGGCAGGGTCACTACCAACTAGGCTACGGAGGCTGACAAAATGAGAATAGGTAAAAGGATACCTCAAACAGATTAAAAAAAAAGTTAGGCGCGAATGTTTTTTTTTTAATGTTGTACGATACTGTACTATTGGTTTATTTACAAATCAAATAGTATGGTTCGGCGAAATCGGTTCGTTTTATTTCATGGCAAGTTTGAGAAAAGCACTATACAAATCTCGGCGAGAAACAGGGTTACAGGCCGCGTATTCCTATCTGGCCTCAGTTCCTTCGGCCAGATATATCTACTTGGCCTGTAACCCTTCGTTTCCCGTCCTCTATAGTAATGTACTATTGATTGCAATTTTTTCTCAACGTGTCACTTATCTTAACTTAGGCTTTAGTTCGTGCTGGGTATAATTTTTAAATACTGCGAACACGCATTTTACTTGGCTTTTCATATGATAATATAAGACTAAGACTACATTTAAGCAGGTAATTACCGCAAGACAGAAAAAGTCAAAAATAGTAAGAGGGATAAATAGTATTAACGACGTTAAATGTACCTAGGTAGGGAAACTCTTCAGACTGTCACTTTTCCACAAAACGAATGTTTGAAAACTCTACTTCAACTTGTGTCATTAATTTAGTAGATATCTTACTTTGTCACCGTAAATTTAAGGGCTATTTTTAGAAATACATTAATTTATTTGACATCTTTTGTACCTAATAATATAAATTTTGTAAAATTTTAAATCGTGCCTCGATTGTTGAATCCTACCGTGCAAATAAAAGCAATGTTTGATATCATAACCATTACCACATACCTACATTATCATGTTTACTATGTTGCGGTCGATCATTTACCTAAAAGCCGTTCCGTACACGTATCAAATTACCAATGCGATTAACTGTATATCCGAACATTCTGGAATACACAATATTCTAAATTTGTAGGTAACTGGTTGTTTAGCCGCGAAAATAATATCGAAATGTGTCTTAAGTCAGATTACTTATCCTATACACAATAGTGTGTAGATTCGGTGTATCTACATATCTACCGCAAAATGTATATGCTTGCTTATTATTATTAAGGGTCCATCCACGACAATAGATATGGATTATTAATATGATCTTTGAATACAATGAAATCAGATGTACATATTCTCACAGCTTATCGACCGCAAGTTTACCCACTCAGAGCGACTAGTATATCAGAATCTGATAATCGTACCAACTGTGAGTGTTTAGAGGTCCATCATCTGAAGCAGTGGTTCGCTTCTGATGACTCCTGCGGTCAGTAAGTTGGAATACAGAGTGGGTCTGTCGGATTACATCCGAACCCGTGAGATTTAGTTGCGGAGGATTCTGGAGGTCGCTTTTGATCTTCAGATTTTTTAATTCAAATTTGATTCAGATAAAAGTTTATGGAAGACACCTCGTAAGTCCCCGTCTCAGTAAAAATTCGTAGGTATACTTAAAACAAACATTATTTCTTGAATTTTAAGATAGATTTTCTATTTTATGAATATTGTCTAGGTACTTAAACTCGCCACAAATCCGTGAAATTTGTGATGACAACAATGAAAAATGAAATTCGTCCGTCGTGTGCGTGTATTTACATATGTATATTTTATAGTGGTACTTTCTTGTCCCCAAAAAATATTGGAGGTTCAATTGACTTTTCTTCATTCAATAGGTACTGGAAAGGATATGAGGATCTGTCTTATTCATTAGAAAGGAATTGGGACCATGAAATATATTATTCCAGTTTTTACAATCATAGATTACGTAGTCAAAGTTACTAAAATTAATTATCATCAAAGTTACTAAAATTACCTAATACGCAGACATGTCTATCCACGTACATTCTAGGTGAATATTTTATGACTTTTCAGTGTAATAAATACTTTTATACATAATAATTTCAAGATCTTACCTCGATATTATAGATATTTATCGGAGCCGAAGCGACGACACTAACCGAACACACGAGTCTCATTGAGTAAAAGTATGTGGTACCTAATCACGACATCTTTTTATCCTATTGTTCATTGTAAACTATTTACAGCATACATCAACCCAATAACTAATTACGGCTATTGTAGACTTTAATTCAAAGACCTTAAAGTCTGCCGCTATAGATTCGTAACGCTGTGTGGTGCTCCGTACCTATTAAAAGTGTTTAACTAGAAGGCCGAGTTCGAGCAACCGGAGCTCTAGATACAGACTCGGTATAAAGGATACTTTAATCAATATGTTTTCTTTGCCCAGCAAGCTAGAACATTGATTAAAGAAGAGTTTATTTCTTCGGGTATTTGCGCTTAAATTGTACCTGGGTTAAATAAATAAAACGTCGAACGAAACCGATTTTTTTTCCACAAGTTCCATTGCTTACAGACGAAATTGTTTTTAGAATTACTTTGCTAAAAGGAGCTACGAGCATTAGAACCCGTAGGTATTACTTACTTTTTACGCTTGCGATCTATTTGTAGCTTTATCTTGTACTTTAAACAGTTATTGAAATATCTTTTGTTAGGTATATATAAATAAACCAAGCTTTTGCTTTATTTATTTACTCTTAAATACTATTGGTATTGAATATAAATACATTAAATAGTATGTATATTTATTTAAGTCTTAATATAGCCGAAAGCCTAAAATATAGCCAAGCTAAATAACAATTGGTTGACACCTCTTTTATAATTCATCATAAATCCTTTGAAAGTGGTAAACAAAAACATGTGTAAGCAAGCACGCAAACGTTACATACAAAAACTATTTAATTTTAATCCTTCTATTAGGATTTCCCGTAGTCTGAAAAATACGCGCGAATGATTTTTATGAAAAATGTTATTAAGGGAGGAAATTATTATGGCATGCTTTGAATAATAAGTACCTACCGCTTCATGCACATGCTCAAAGGGTTTTAAATATTTACCATGGGCTCTTTTACTTAGGGTAACAAGCCTTGGCACGATTCAATTTGCGGTCTACACTCTCTAGTCCTATTTGATGCATAAGAAATTAACTGACAGTGTGGTTAGGGATATTTATTGAAAGACCATAAACCAGAGTTTGCGGATCAAATGCTAAATGAAAATTGATCTGTACAAGCTGTTTGATTTATTTTGCAAAGTTTCTGCCTTTCTAATCCATTTAGGATGAAGTGGCACATGGAACTAAAACTTTACTATCTCCTTTACCCTAATACTTTCTCATCGATCTGCCACCGTCATTTGTCCTATGCAAAAGGATGTGACGCTGAAAAGCTTTTCTCGACCGAGCTTTCAAAGTTTCGATATTTTTTCACCCAATGTTGAACAAATTTGATTCGCCTAACAATATCTCAGTTTTCTGGATGCTGAATTCTTTCGGCAGGCGTTTCGCATTTACGTGTTTCCGATTTGCTCTTTATTTTGTTATGTAGGCAGTTGAAACGTACGGCCCCTCCGCGTGTCCTGATGAAGCTCGTCGTTATAGTGGATTGTCTAGTATAGTCGAGTGATCGAATACACCAAATACCAACCATAGAAATATATGGTCTCGAGATCCACGGCAGGGAATTTTTGAGTCTATGAAGGATGGAATAACCGCCATTATCACGCTTGTAGGAAATTTAACGACCGTCTTTTCCAAGTCCTCGTATTATCTGTCAGCTATCAACTGTCAAGCGTCTAAGTAATGAGATGTGACTTTGGAGTAGACCACTTTGCGAACGCCTCAATCATAAATAAAATTCACAATTTTAAAGCGGTTGGTAGATAGGAATACCACTCCTGTTAACATGCTGATATTGCACGGGCAGGTGATTCTGAAGCGAGCGATATACCTAGTTGTTTCGGAATTCGGGTACTTATCTGACAAAATTACCTGATGCCTGTTCTACAAGCGGTTGGATAGGAATAAATACAGGCTCTCGCTGAATAGCACACTTGCGTGGGGTCGGGCGTGTTGACGTCACTCGTCCGTGTTATCGTAATTTTCAGGCCCTCTGTTTGTTTCATTCAAATCGCTGAACATCGCGCTAACTTACGCAAACCATTATACATGTGATCCTTTATGTAATACTACGTGTAGTGGTTTCGAGCTCGCATACATATTTACCTACCTTAAATGAAACGAGCAGTTTGAACAATTCGCCTCGTATTTCAGGATTGCGTTTGTTTTTGTGAAGCTGTTTTATTAGCTGTTTTTAACACAAAGTTGGAGTTTATCGCCTGTAGTATATGAATTATACACTGTTAGGTAGTTATATTATGATCATTTGCATATCGTAGGTTGACAACTAAAACTCACAAACTGTCACTACTCTTACGTCTTCAGAAAGTTCAAACGTCGTATGTCTGTACTACATAATCAGAACTGAGATTTGAGCTTTATTCTAAGTAGATATTTGGGATATAGTGAGTTGTGGTTATTGGCCGACGATATGTTAGCTTATTTGCTCAAAATACCGCCCATAGTGAGAGTAATTACCTACATGCCTGGACAACACCGAAATTACTTTTTAATTTAGCAAACCAAACCAGCATGTAACTGCTACACGCAATACACTTCAATTCACAATGAGATTTGAGAATCTAATATAAATTCGAAATAAGTCTTAAGTACTTGGATGTCATTCGTTTAGGCACCTAAACGAGGAATAAAATATCTTTTGATAATACTCATACAACAATGTTAGCACAGCGAAAAAGTATTAGATCAAAACTTTTGGAAACTCCTACGAGTACTAGTAGAGTTTGCAAGCAACACTTTAAATTTTTAACTCGCAAAATTTGCGATTTTAATATAAAATCGTTTTGTATGCATTTGAACGGAACTCGAGATCTGCCCTCGCAGCAAATCGAGTTTCACAAATAACCATCTTTCAGAATGTGTTCAGCGGGTTATAAACGACGCCGAAATTAGAAGTTATAATCTTCTGTATCCAAAAATTAACACTGGTGCCTAATCCTCAGCAAATCAGGGTAGTTCCGTGGGATTATTCTGTTGCACTAATCGAGTCATTACCATTCCCAGATTATTGATGAACTGCGTACAAATAGTAGAGTTATCTTGTAGCAGACACATGTTTATCTGCTATTCTGTCTTAATAATCCTGTTTGCTTTTATAAAACGGCAAATAAAGTGGTGATGGCAATGTACAATAAAAACGCGTAAAAATTGCATGGAAACACCCATCAAAATAAAATATTCGCGACGTAAACTTGACCTTGGTCAGTGGCAAAATAATGGGCACAAAAATCAAAATAGAAGCATAATTACTGTGCGCCATTTACCTGATATATTAGGTACATTCTAACCGATGGGACCAAACCTAAACGATTAGCTTTCTGTTCCAAATGTTAAAAAGATAAAGTAGATACCTAGTACCTATACACGGTGGAATTTAATCGGTGAACAGGAACCCAGTTTTCTAATTCAGTAATCGATGGCGGTCACGTTTATGTAGTACTTAAGTGGAACCAAGTTTTTTTTTAGCATAAATTTTTTTTATGTTGATTTTTATGTTGTCCACGAATTAACAAGTCGGAAGTTATGTTTATTCAAGAATTTGCAATTAATGAATAATTTTCTTAGTGTTAGTACGCTTTTTCTAAAGTTATGTTCCTCTTCCAGTTTCATTGTTGTGTACATAATGATTGGTCACTACTTTTATTACAGAATAATGCCAACAATTTTGATTTTGCTGGTCCTGTAAAGTGTTTGCCGGAAATAGGAGGATATCATGTAGATGTGAAGGCTAAAGCCAATGTAAATGCTAATTCTAGATTAGTTGAGAGCGGTGACACGCCAAAGGTAACAAACAACTGTCGCATTATGGGGAAATGTGACAAGACAAGACGGCAATTCGATTAAAGAAACAGATTTTAAAAGGTATTGCTCTTGACTTTATTTAACCAATATAAAAGTTTTTTTTTTCGGAGAAAAGAACACTGACTCGTTATAGGCTCATATAGGCTCCTACTCGTAACCTTCCAGTCAACAAAGTTTTTATATGAAAATTTAGATATAAGTATAGATTATAGTTTGATAATAGAAGACCTAGTGAAGATTCCGATCATTTTATACACCGTGTTTTTATTTGAATTAAATTAGGCAATTTTTCTGTCCTGGTGTAACGTTTTTTCAAAAAAATTAATAAGAAAAACACGGTGTTTATAGTGGCCAGTGTGTGTTGCGGATAGGGCTGCCAACCAAAAATCACAGATATGCGGGATTTTCGCGAATAAATTGCGGAACTTGGCTATAAAATGCGGGACGGGAATGACATTAACATTAAAAAAATTATAATTTCAGATCGTTTCAATTTAGATGCACCTAATGCACCCAACGCAATTATTCATATTTTGGCAGTTATACACGTTCAGTGCACTGTACTCGCGGGCTATCGGTGCGGACGTCGCGGTATATTCAAATTAACATGACAAAACCTTAAATTGCTTTCATTTACGTATTCATATTATTATTTTAGTATTTTCAGTTTAGTATTCCGTGAAAAGCGGGACAACTGGCATCCCGCGTGAACCCTTTGCGGGACCCATACTTTCGAGCCCCAGAAACGGGACGTCCCGCATATAGCGGGACGGTTGGCAGCCCTAGTTGCGGATCTTCGAAGCCCTATGGGAGCATCTGACATGTTTTTCGATATTTTGTGTGTTACATTTAATTTACTTTCCTTCAATTATTAAAATCCAACACAATACCGAACTGGATTTAAAAAAAAAACTACTCTGACTTTGGTTGCCAGCTTAACCACACGGGAGGTGCCTAGTGCCTACCTGCCTACATGAGTAGTTAATCTTACTCAAAAATTATTGAATAGAATCCGTGAATGAGCAAACTTCGTAATGCTGAGCGGGCATTACGAAGTTTGCTCATTCAGCAGTGTTGGGCAAAACGCAATTGAATTACTAATTAATAATTACAATTGCTAAAAGTAATTACTAAAAGTAATTGCAATTACAAATTACAATTACAGGGAATGTACAAAATGTATTTATTAATTGAATTAATAATAATGTAATTAGTAATTAAATTACAAAAAATAATTAATTGCGCCCAACACTGTTGGGCAAAACGCAATTGAATTACTAATCAATAATTACAATTACTAAAAGTAATTGCAAATACAAATTACAATTACAGGGAAAATTAATTGTAATTATAAGTTTCAATTACAATTACAAAATGTATTTATTAATTGAATTAATAATTATGTTATTTGTAATTAAATTATAAAAAGTAATTAATTGCGCCCAACACTTTCAGTGCCTACCATGAGCTGCCGCTTTCTATCCGTCCCACTCATACTCGCATATTTGTGTGAGCGAGAGGGTTAGAAAGTGTGTCTGCGGTAAACTGACTGCGGCAGCTTATGGTAAGCACGTAGGTTTCTCCTTAATACGATTCGTTTACTAAACTGAACTACCTGAAGTCTTACAAGGGAAGTGTGCCGGTTAGGATTAGAAATTGTTTCACATTTTTAATGCTTGACCTTATGGACTATCGATCTAGGAGTTCAGATGGTTTGTTGTGGTCTTACTTTTACCGATTATCGTGCTACGCGTAACTTTCGCACTTGAATCCTACTTTAAACCGTGTTTTTATTGATTTCCGTTAAATTAAAGGCAAGCTTATTTAGGTCAAAAATGATCTATTTCTCTAAGAAACTAGTGTCTTAACTCTTACTGTTATTGAGTTATTAAAAAAATAAGTTTAATGACTGAACAAGTGTATTGCAACATTTATTACATCCTAATGTTACTTATTTTGACATGTGCCGTCAGCAGCCGTCAGTCGCCCGAGATCTTATTTTTAAGGTTCTCTCACACTTACCATTACAATTATTATGTATGGAAACGAAAAAAAAATTTTTTTTTCGAAATTAACAAAAGCCGATATTCCAGGCAACTTCTATTAATGTTCCAAGTAACCTGTGCAATTTAACGGAAATCAATAAAACACGGTGTATGTACATCAGGATGTTGGCAACGTTGACAAAATGATAAACACGGGACCACCATAATCTGCAATTCTGCTCGGCCTGCAACGAGTCTATGATTGTTGTGGGTTTATAGTTCATCATCTGATATAAACTTAAAGTGACAGCCTTCTTATCTGGGAAGATAAAAGCTTGACCATCAAAAGTTTCATAAGCCTACCGATAGAGAGCATTAATTAATCCTTTCAACGTCATATTTTCACTGAAATGTCCGAACTAATATTACTGCCACTATGAGTTTAGTATGCATTGTACTGACGTTAATGAGACAACAAACATAAAACCGGACTCTGTTGAAAACAATTACAAAACTATTACCTATGTATAATTATTATGATAACATTTTAGAGAAAAAAAATCATACTGTTTTAGCAGATTCCGATAGTTGATGTTGATGAGTTGGTTGAGGATCTTAATTTGGAGTTTCATAGGTACTAGTCCGAATATCAAATAAATTATTTCTTGGTCAAACACTAAACACCACTCTTTAAGTCCATAACTAATTGTATCGTTTTCAAATACATATAGTCAGTGACGAAAAATTCTACGGCTCTACGTAAGTTTTTGCCAAACATTTCATTTTCAATAATAGTTATTTGTTTTACTAGGGAGCAAAGTGATTGTTTAACTCTCGTGCAAATATTGAAACCCGAGCAAGCGAAAGATTCCAGAATTTAAACCACGAGCGCAGCGAGTGGTTCATAAAATGGAATCTTGAGCGATGCGAGGGTTTTAAGGCACGAGAGTTGAACAAGCTTTGCTGCCGAGTGAAACACAACATTTTTCACCACACTAAAGCGAGGAAACATGCGAAATAAAACTCAAATATAACAAATTAGAAGGTATAAATTTATTTGCAAGTCCTCAACTTCCAAAATCTAAACAAATCGACAAATAATAAAACAATAACCTCAAATATTTATCTTGGCGTGGCAATGCTTAAAAATTCAGGATAATTCCAAAATGAGACTCATGTAGTTATTGGCGACTTTTCTGTGATTTTCGGAATTATCCCACTTTCTCATCTCGCAATTACCCCAAAGCCACTTAAGTATGTTAAACTAAGATATTATCACCAATTTTATCATCAAAAAAATATTCGGATGCGTTCCGAAATTTGCATAGTGTCAACACTTTAATTTTCCTATTGTTTTCATTTGTCGTATTTTTAGAACTTTTAATTAAAAGCGTTTTACAACAAAATGTGGTATTTAATTTGGATTTTAGCATATTGAATATAATATTATGAAAGGTTCATGTGTATGAATCTGTTTGAAACTATTGAGTTTTCGAGCGTACTGTCTAGTTCAAACGTCAAAAAGCTTATTGCATTCTCAGGCCGTATAAGTTATTGCTTTAGTCTATCCAGAAGATTAAAAAAAAATTACTTTAACCTCTAGAGATTAAAACACAGTTTTGCGCTCTGAAATTGAAGGACAAACAGCGCGTTTACGAGCAGTGTGGTGAAAAAGCCTTTTCCCCTCACTAGCTCGTAAAGTGCTCGTTTATCCTTTAATACGAACATGTAAAGACGCATATTATTCACTTGTGTGGCAAAGTAATGACCTTGGTTTTGGAATAACAAAACGAAAATGCTCATGGAAATTGTTCCATATTAATGATAATTAAATAATTTGTTTGAGAATTTAGTGTAAAATACAAACCTTTATATAATATGATGATTTTAACATATAAATCCTAAAATTCCATAAGTAACAATTGTTTTAGTGAATGATGATAAGATGACTAGATGCAATCACAAAACGCAGAAAATGTCAACGTCAACATTGAACATCTTTATTTACCGACTCGAACACGCATAAAAATAGTAAACTAAACAACTTTCAGGGTGTTCTGTTATAATTTTGTAAAAATAATGAATGAGAATGATTTAATAATGCATTGGCGTTGGTGTGCAACTACAGGAATGTGTTAAAATCGTGCTGCGTTTACTTTTTCGTGGTAAGTTTACTGCGACAAAATCTTGCATTAAATACATGATGCATTTGGAAAATTATTATCACTAACCCGATGATGATTGTAACGTGAACAAATAATTACCTTTTTTGAGTTTCCTCGCTATAGTGAGGGGAAAAGTTTTGTGTTACACACGGGTGCAAATGTATTTTACTTCTCGTATGTTAAAGCACTCGCTGCGCTCAGGATTCTATTTTAGAACCACTCGCTTCGCTCGTGGTTCAACTATAGAATCCTTTCGCTTGCTCGTGTTTCAATTTCATACTCGCGGGTAAAATACAACTTTGCACCCTTGTATAACAAATAACTATTTCATCACACTTGCTGTCTAAGCGCGCCATTGCTTGCATGCGTAGCGGGAGTAATAGAAAAGTGAAATTCCCTAGGGAGTAATAGAAATGTCAGTACGTCATAGTATAATATTTTGTCTTAAAACTTATTTCCTTACTTACCTCCCTTGATGCACAATGTACTATTATGTGTCTCACTCTTCCTTCTGGCCGATTACCTCTTGAAAAAAAAAGAATTTATAGGTTTTTAAAACGTCTCAACACGCATTTGATTGGAGTTACAGGGAGCCACAGGCTAAGGTAACTGATTACTGTCAGGCAGGTGGTTGGTTGCTTGATTGCCACCGTGGAGGTATAAACAAACATCGCATTTTAAATTCATTCCTAGCTGACTCGGCGACCCAAAGAGGATCTTGGCTTCTGACACGAGAGAACGCCATTTTTCCCTATTTTATCGAGCCTGTTGGCAGCGTTGGCTTTGGCTACCTTGTAAATTGCCCCTTTCTGGTTATGCATGTGTTCTCGTTCGTGTCTACGATTGTGCTCTAGGTGGAACTAGTTTTGTAAAAGTTAATTTAATATCTCTAAGGTATGACTGGTATGAGCTGTCGATACCAGACACCACGGTGTGTCGGGTTACACGCAGCGCAGTTCTTGCACAGCAGGAGTGATAAAACAGTTACATGTTTTGAGTGGAGCAATTTTCTATATTTTCCTGTGAATTAGATGTATACATTGGTTTATGATTCCATTTTAAATTCAAACACCATGTGTGTGGGGGTGAACTTAATGGGTACCAAATTCTTATCTTGGTTATTAACATTTCGTTCGTTATATGAACATTTAATCAGTTGCAGAAAACCTTAGTTCTTTAATGGAATCATCGTTTGATGTGTACTGATTACTGAATGCGACACGTTAAACAAAGAAAAGTAATCCCGCACCCCACACGGTAATCATTACGTTAAATTGTCTCAGATGTACTCGTAACTGCTCAAAGTATGAGGCAGATTGTATGAGCTTTCTTTATAAATGTGCCAATTCGGGGTCGTAGAAAACGCAGTAATTGAAAAGAAGACTGAGAACCGTAATGACTAGCCTTGGTTAAGGTAGCATTCAGCTTTTCCATTTGCTTACATTAAACAAACTTTATTTCAAAATGTATAGAGCTTACAGTAGCTAAAAAGCCTCTTGCAGAGTAAAAGTAGATGAATAATTCACAGAATGTTTCGATACTGTCTCATTCGCTTCTAACATTGGATGAATATTCTATGTAACATCTTTTTTGTTAAGTAAACATTAAGTATTTCACGAGTCATACAAAAAACATGTTAAAAAATATTGGACGTTATTCATAGGACTTTTTTTAAAGTATAACAAGTATGAGCGAGATCACATCAGATATATCAGCCGATTTTTGTAATTAGAAACGACCGGACTTAAAGGACTTTAATATTGTTATTAAAATTTTGTTTCGATTTCATGTAACTGAAACATTATTTCATAATAATATCGTTAATATGTTGAAAAAAATCCCATTTTACACTGCAATACAAAACGAAATTTATACACTATAGGTACATCAGCACAACAGATTGAAAAAACATCGTACATATATTTTTTTCTAGCCAAAAGTAAAAAGCATCTATCTATCAATCCAAAGGGATCTACTAACTAAGTATGTGTCATTTTCAGATAGTTTCGCAGGTTTTAGTAAACGCTACTAGTTTTCTTATAAGTACACGTACCTATAGTAATGATACTACAGTATATGTATATCTTATTACTACCCTCATAATTCGAATGTTTCACAACGCGAACGTAGAAAGGAAAGCCTGACTTAGAATTTGCTGTGCAAGTAATTCTACTCGACCAAAAGCCACCATTCGTTAATTTTGGTGCGAAAGCCGTAATTAAGATTGATCTGAACTAGACATACACATGTTTGAAGTTGTTTCCGTTCGGCGGGATAGGCATGTATTCGGCATAATTCAGTGACGTGTACATTTACATTTTGATTCGCGTGGCTTGCGGTTTGGTGGTCGGGAATTGCGTTCCCGTTTGTTAAGCGAGGGCGAGCGAATATGTAACGTGACTTTGAGACTGGTACCTTCATCACCATATTCACTATATATTATTGCCAGCTGAGAACCCACTGCGAGACTGATAGGTGTTTCCAACTTCTGCAACTGGTCCTTAAAGCGTTGGAAGCGTTCTTGTTGGGTTTGGTCGCACTCCATAATCATTGTCCCAAAGGTCTTTTTCGCTGCAATTGCCACTACTTCATTGTTAATTTTGATCTGAATCTTGCAGATCTAATAAATAGGTACTTACTATCTTACAAAGATAACCACAGATGAAGGTAATACCTTCGCACTTTGAGTGACTTACAGCCTTAGGGCTTGTCCATTAATCACGTCATACGATTTTGGCCTGTTTTAGACCCCCCATCCCCCATGGTGATATTTGGTGATATTTTGTGGACCCCCCAGCCAATATCACGTGTAATTTTTTGCCAACTTAAGTAGTCCTTTGAATAACACTTGAATTTACGTACTTTTTTGCCAACTACGAGGTAAATGTTCGCGAAGTTTTAAAACATAGTATTTAAAAAGTGTTTTATAAAAAAAGTAAAGATTTTTTTTCTGGTTATAATGCTGATTCGAGTGTAACAAAAAATTACACGTGATTTGTCCGTTGACCCCCCTCCTCTATGGTGATAGTTGGTGATTTTTTCTTGACCTCCCCCTCCCCCTATACAGTATGACGTGGTTTGGACAAGCCTTTATGAGAAATTTTCTGAGGGATTAAATGAGTATTTGCTGTGATTATTTCAACGGAAGTATTGAAGTTCCTGAATCATTTGATGAACTTTATAGGTAATAAACTTTTAAGATCTTACCATGTACGTGGTTCGTAAAATAAGGAGTTTCAGAAATTGAATAAAGCTTTCAATAAACTCGTTAAAAGATCAGCCTGAAAAAAACGTATGTGGTTCGCAAAATTTCCATAACCGGGCTGGCCTAAGCCTTTGACACTTCCACTCTGACAGCTTTCGAAATAATACCCTCGGGTCGGGGATCGGAGCCCGGCGGCGACGCGATGATTCGCAATATGTGAACCAAGTGGATTGCAGCAATTTATACTTACATGGATATGTATTGAATATATTAACATAGCAACTGGTATCGAAAAAATAATCGCTTACATCTAAATTTTATTCAACAAAACTGGACAAGAGCATATCGGGCTACGAACACAGGGCTTCGTAGTTGGTTAAAAACGGCTGGGCAGATTATGTTCAAACTATTTTTTTTACAGAATTCATGATCCTTTTTATATTTTTCGGACCCACGCATCAACAGTTATAGGCAAGGCTCAGCGGGGGTGAGCTGTTTTCATACTAAATGTCACATGATACATACATAGTATGAAAACTGCTCACCCCCGCCGAGCATTGGTTATAAGCAGAGATCGGATTTTTGTGCGACATCTCATACTAAATATCATCAAAATGGCGTAAGTCACTAAGAATATCGCAAATCCATCCGATCTCTGGTTATAAGGGATCACGGAGCATTGAGCTAAGCTGCAGACTGACGGACAGACAGAAAGACGGCCGAACATGGCTAATCTGAAAACGTACCGTGCCCGTTAATAACCCGTACGATTTATACCATTTTTTTTGACTGAATATAATACAGGGCGTCCCAAAGTTATGGGACATGAAGGGGAAGTATCTTAAAAATCGTAGATAGGACATTTTGCTGGAAGAAGACTTTATTTTATTTTGAAAATTAAATAATTCTGCATTAAAAAAAAAATTGTATTTCTAGGCATCGAACCTACTTTAATACGAAAAATTTTTTTTTTCGTAATTTTATGTCATTCGAAAGAATGTATAAAATATAACAATTTTTCTTAAGAAACATAGTGTCTAAAAGTAAAAGAATAACCAACAAAGTTTGGTTCAAAATTGGAAATAAAATTGTAGTTGGTTCGATTTCCGGGTGAAGCATGTAATTTTTTGAAAAACTTTGAATGCAGAATTACTAAATTTTAAAAATAACAAAGTCTTCTTTCAGCAAAATACACTATCTACGATATTTAAGGTACTTCCCCTTCATGTCTAACTTTGTCTCAATGTCTAACTTTGGGACGCCCTGTATACTACAATGTCTTCTTGGACTTTTAGTTTTTTCATTGACTGGTATTATAATTAAACAGAAAATACAATAAATAGATTTTGTGATTTTGGTATTGTTTTATTGTGTATTTTTTAACAGAAAATACTGCAAAAAACCTCTATCTCAAAAAAGACACTATTAAGTAGTAGTAGGTTTATTACCAGCCGTGTGGTGACGGCAGTAAGAATACATTTGTCACCACCCCAACTCCTCCTGCGGGTGTCGTAAGAGTCGACTAAGGGATTGAAGTGTCACTTACCATTAATTGATAAAAGATTGGTGATGGGCAGCAGCGTCATCATAGTGGACACATTACTGCGATCGCCAATCCGCTTGCCCAGCGTGGCGATTATGGGCAATTACCTCCTAATGCGTCTAATACGCATAGTTCATAGGAGAGGCCGACGTCCAGCAGTGGACTATCATAGGCTGATGATGATGATGATGATGATGAGGTTTATTACTAATTACAGGCCATGTATAAAACTATTCAAAAATCTAAAAAAAAACGAATATAGAAGTTATATCATGTGTTTTGCTTCTTTCAACGTCAAGAATACATGGTTCTAATAGGTACTACGGGTTATTCGCGCTTAGGGTGTATCGTAGATAAAACCCCAATTTAACCCATGTCTTTTGATTTGCGGCCATTCAAGCGTGAATAATATTTTATGCGATAGAATATCCGCCCTTAATCCCTTTCGTTTAGTTCTTTCCTCGACGTAAATGCAATTCGGAGATGGCTTCTCTTTCCTTTCGACGAATTTGTGTATTGACGTAATTTTACGACGCACATGGATAAGTATATATGTAGTTAACCCCAATAAAACGTATCATAACATAAAATTGGATTCTGCAAAGTATGCGAGCTTACTTTATTGGTTTAAAAATTTCGTTTAGTTTGTTTAGTTTCCTTTCTTTATAACTGCTCGTGCCAAATTAGAGTAGGTATATGATATATGATTGATATGATTGAAATGTATTTGACTACTCGACATCTCGTATCGTGCCTACATATTTATGTAGGTACCGAAAATACGCTACGTCGTTTGCATTGTCCGACGTTGTACGACATTTGATATAGATACATGTCAAATTTACAATACCTACCTACTACTAAATGGTGAATATGGTGTTCCTATTTTAAATATTATATGCCCGATTTTGTTTTATTTATAAAATATAATCATTGTGTTAATTAATTAAATTCAATACATTTATTAAATTTCGCGTGAGTTATCAAACATGTTTACTCGCATATGAAAGTTGAGCTATGTTAGCATGGTACTATTACTTAATTAAATCCTGCCCGAATATATTAGCTATTCCACACGTACATACATACTTCCAATATTATACGTACTTAATACGCTCATATGCGAATATATTCACGTTAAATCGTGGAGGTTTTATCTCTGATCGTCGATTTTCATCACTCGACTTATTGGCATGCAAATCTTCGAACATTTCGTCAACGACTTGGGTGATTTGTTGCTTATTTCGATTTGTTACGCGTGCGTGATTTCTAACGCCTTTCATGTTTGATTCGAAGATGAATTAGGATCTCGATCGAGAGAAGGGACGTAAAGGCTTTGAGATATAGCCATAGGTTTTTAATCAACAGGCTGCAAGTAAAACGACGGAGATTAACAACAAAATGAAGCATTGAGTATACAGTACGACCTACATATTATTTTATAAGTAGTTTTTTTTGTAATGAATGAAAATATTAGTAACTAATTGCTGTAATACACACGTAAACACTTCAGAGAAAATATTGAGCTTTACGAGTGTATAAGTACTTAGCTAAAATAATAAAACATAATTGTGTATTTTGAAAATCAGTGTCTTTTTCATTAGAATTAGAAAATACAATACCCATATTTTCAATAACTTAGGATATGTTGGACTTTTAAGCATTATGTACATTAAGGTTTGCCGCAAGACACCATGTAGTTAAGTGATCCCTCTTCCGACAAACGTCTAAAATAAGTAGTCCTGGTTACTAGTACCTACCTAGTATTCTAAACCTGGATGTAGTCGAATTTTAGAGTTAGAAACATTCATACAATTATTGCTCCTCAACCTGTTATATAAAAATTTTGATGTACATCAACCTAGAATATTTTAATTGCCTCCACTTCTATGTTGGGGTTACATACGAATTGGCTCCTTTTGTATGTATTATTATATCAGTGAGGGTTAACGAATCTAAGAACCCTCAAATGGAGCTGGTCTTCTTCTTTCGAGAGCGACTTCGTATCCATCCACAGCTTTCAACACCAAATCTATCTCGTCACGTATCTGTGGCGTATTGTTGGTTTCCAAGTCTTCTACGACATAGTTGAAGCGTAGGATCGATGATATCGCTGCCGTGATGGCCAAAAGTGCGTATTGGTAGCCTAGCAACAAATAAAATATTATTAATTTTAAAGCAAGTACGGGAAAAATATTCGTTTTATTTTCTGAACTTTCATCAACTGCGATATCTTAATGCAGTTCAATTAGAGTATCTTTATTTTTACTAAATATACTCAAAGTCGTTCGTTACACAACAACATATTATTATTTGCAACAGCATATAACAACAGTAGAAAACAAAAAAAAGGAAACAAACCTAAAAACTAGATTTTTTAAATAATCACTTTTTGTAGACAATCTTGGTTTTATGACCTTGAGTTCACATACATTTTTAGTTTAAATTATTATAATATTTATTAACGTAAAATATACCTGCGAACGTGCTTCACGATATGTGTCAAAGACGACAAATGCTATGGAAAGTTAGCCATATTTGTTTACATTTTTTTGTTTTGTGCTGACGAACGGTATTGTCACGAACTGAAACTAATAATAATCTATACCTATGGATAACAAATAAATAAATTACACTGGTACAGTCGAGCAGCTTACATCCATCTCCTCACAAAACCTCTCACTACACACTGCTGCCCATCGCCAAGCAAACAAGTCGCAGTCAGGAGTCGAAGCTAGAAGCGCATTCAGGAGGGTAAGGGCGCGGGCAGCGGCGAGTTCCATCATAGTAACTCCTATTACCATCAATGTAGTGAGACTTACCAAGGCAGTTCCTTGGACCACTACTGAATGGTAAGTAGGCGCATCGCTGATTTGGACCAAATCGTTCGGGTAAGAAGCGGTCGGGATCAAACTTCTCCGCATCGGGGCCCCAATACTTGGGATTTCGGTGGGCGCCCCAAATAGACACCAACACACCAGACCCTGCTGGCAGCACATGCCCTGATGCTACAAACAGGGAATTAAGGAAAAAGTAGTTGGTTTGGTTCTCATAGTACTCTGGGCTAAGTGCAGTATTTTTAGGAGACATTGAAAGAATGATCTCGAACTTACGCAAGGTTGTGTCTTCGATGATCTTCCTAATAATGAAGGCTCCAGGAGGGAACATTCGAAGGGTCTCCTTAATCACTCGCTCTAAGTATTTTAATCTCATAAGGTCTTCCTTCTCGAAGGGGCGGTCCGAGTCCCCATACACTTGATTCAACCTGGAAGTTAACCAGATAATACTATTTTAAGAAGAAATAACATGCTTGAATGCATCGCGAAAATAATAGAAAAGCGAAATTCCCTCCCTTATAACTTTTTTTTTGTCCGCAAGTGTGATGAAAAACATTGTATGTATCATGGTCGGTAAGAGGTATACTAACTCGGGTCATGAAAAGCCCTACGGCGTCGGGCTTCTAACTTGTTAGTAATACCGTACTTACCTCCCTAGATGCACAATGTAAAATTGCTTGGCCTTGGCACTACATTATAACCAAACGTCCACACAATAAATGAGCAATTCTTTTTATTTTTGCCACTAAAATGAAATATGAAATAGGTAAATTTTGTACTATTTCTACTCAGAATCACAAGCCGATTCCATTTCCGTCGAAAAAAAAAGTGTCCCATGATTTTTTGTTCCTATTTTCCATACACCTTCTATGGCGGTAACACAAGAGGATATTCGAAATATGTATGAAACTTTTTGGGACAGTTTTTTTTTCGCCGGAAATGGAATCAGCTCGTGATTCTGAGCAGAAATATGAACTCATTATACAACGCTGTAGGCAACTATAAATAATTTAACCAATCGCGTGCCAGCAAAAGAGACGTCGACGAGCGGCCATCTCAGGATCTGCACTTCATTTCGGTTCGGCGTATTTAATTAACTAATTATTTAGATTTGTGTACAACAAACGACTCGTCGAAAAAGTATTGTAGAAATGTGTTATCAGCAAGCTTCGTGGCGTAAACACGGTACTCGACTGAAAAGCTCTTTATTATAATATGATTTATAAAATCCCATTATTTTCATTTATTGAGGGTAAAATCGTCGATGAAACTTCTGTATGGCGATACATTACAAACAAGGAAAAACTACCTTACTTTTAACAGAATAAGGTGTGAATTTGCCCTGATTTTTTTAAGCATTGGACATGTTTTTCTCCGTGGACCCTTCAATTATACAAATACTATCATTGTTAGAATATTGATTTAACTTAAACATTTTAACTTCTTTTTCGAATAGGTAGATATTTTGCTCCGCAGGAATTCTATCGGATCTCGAAAGGTTAAGTAGCTCAGTAGCTTTGCTGGGAATAGATGCGCTGACAGTGACAATGGTAACAGAGAGTTGCCAAAGTAAGGAATAAGATTTGCATACAAAACTAGGAACTTACTCTTGGTGGACTTTATCCTGTATGTCTGGATAGTGTGCCATCATTTTAAGCGTGTATCCGACGGTCACGGATGTCGTGACAATTCCCATAATAGTCATCGCCAGAATATCCTCACGCATTTCCTGGTTGCTGTAAGCGTTCTCGTTACCCGAGGAATGCATCAGTAGGTCCACGAATGACTTTGTGTAATCTGGCAAGTGTTTGAGCAACGGATAAAATCATAATAAATGTTATGTTAATGTCTAATTGGCTTTTATTATTGCCTACAATTTCCTGGCACCTTTCAACTCATCATTTCGCATGTCATCGATGCGCGAAAATCGTGTTAATTATCAGTTACTGGTTCAGGCGTCCAATGACAGAAATATACCAATGGGGGACTGTGTGCGTGTTTGCATACAAATTCAATGATGCTTAAGTATATGTGGCAAATTAAATAACATACCCAAATTATGCATCGTTTCAGCATATTTAGATTGTTCTTTTTTGAGTTCTTCGCGTTTTTTTATTATTACCTGAAACAGAATAATTTTATTTATATAGGTAGTTATTTATACATATACTTGAACTTGGCTCTTAGAGAGTAAGTAGATCTTTTATCACTAACGTCTGTGTTAGTGATAAAAGAGCTACGTCACGTCGTAAAAGAAGTGTCTGAACTGTCTAGTCTTGTTTTTGAAATAAGTAGGTAAGGTACCTACCTGATAGTAGTAACGCTCAAAGGATTTTTACGTATACAGTGTGTTAACATCATTTAGGCTTTTATTGAAACCGTGGATTGAGATGCAGATCTTTAGCCATATCGTGAGCAAAATTAGATTAAAAAATCTAATTTAAAACGCAATTAATCTTCTAAGAAAAGTTCAGTGAGAAGCAGTGTACTTCAAAATGAACCGTTAATTTAGCGCTTGACAATGACGGTCAGCAGCCACTCGCAGCGTTTGACAACTAAGGAGCAGCACACGAAACTCGTCCGAAGGAAATAAAATTAATTGTACATTTACCTAATTTAAATATTGTCAACCGTTGAATGAAAACGATTGTCAGTAATGCGTATTACTTATTACTCATTTTAAAAGCCTGATGGGTTATGGTACCACACTGTATAAACAGGGGCACTGGTAACTTTTTAAACATGACACTTACGTCATTAGTGAACCCGTATAAAATCTGTAAGCTGCTCTTTTGCTGGTGGTACTGCGGGAAAAGCCAGTAAAGCCAATCCGGCTGCAACCATGGTCGGCAGATGCGCTCACAGACCACTTTTATCAATTTGTTCGTTTCTATTACGAATGCAGAGTTGTGATCGTTCTGAGCGTTTATCTTCACGCCGAGTGTCGTTTCTGTTGACATGTAATTAATAAAAAAACAAGTTATACTTATGGAAGAAAACAAATGCTTTGATTACCTACTTGTAAGCGTGATAGGAGCATTCCATGAAAACATCTACTTTTTGTCGCTTACGACTCACTATGGTAGCTACCCTAATAAAATATGCTAGCTGTTAGGAAACACTGTCAATCTTTAAGATTGCCTTGATATGTTATTATTATGCCGTAACTCAGCTAACTAATTTAATTTTTCAAAAGTATTGAAAAGACAGTGTCGCTTACGACATGTTTTCATGGAATGCTCCGATATGAATTGTTCGCTTAGTCTGGTGTAATTTATTTGTGGTATTCTTCCCTATACCAAGACATCCCAGCACGCATTGACTTTTGACTAAAAGTTATTATTTACCACTTACCACACAATTAGTAGCAGTATTTCGCATTGCCAACTTACCGCAAATCGAGTCGAGGAAGTAGGGGACGAGGAAAGGCCACAATCTAAACTTATCTCCGTTTGCCCTCTCCCAAAGCTTGCCCGCCAGCGTCATGCTCTGCTCCGCGAATATGGGAACGAAGCTGTCTGCTACCTTTGACGTGAAAGCTGGCTGCAGGATTTTGCGCTTTGCCCTCCAGATTGGAACTAAAAACTAATGCAAATAAACAAACACAGCCATGCACGTGTTGTCATTCGACCATAAATACGTGTTCCATGGATAGCCGTACCATTCTTACCCCCTTATTCATAAACGTCTGCTAACTTAACAAGCCGCTAATAATTGTTTGTCCCTTTCGGTCTTAACAATGTGCCCATAATAGCAAAAGGGACAAACAATTATTAGCAGCTTGTTAAGTTAGCAGACGTTTATGATTAAGGGGGTAATACCATAACTACTATTATTTGTAAGAATCGAGATAATGGAGAAGGACGATTTTAAATACGTTTCTCTGAATTCATTAGTTAACAAAATTACTCAGCTATTTTCTTGTCTACCTGGTGCAAAAAGTCCTCCGCTGCCGAAGATACCCCGTAGGAAACGGTATAAGTCATCCTTTTCTAAACACTTCTTCAGGACTATTTCTATATCCACTGGATCGGCGGCAACTGGGAAATAACTATAATTATTAATTTTGAGGGGGCCTAGCTACCATCCCCTGATGTTATGTCATGTCTGTTACGAAAAGGTCTGAACAGTTTGCTCGAAAAGTTGACCAGGTACCGGAAATATATTATTCTAATCGAAATACTCTAAGAACCAAATACTTACGAAAGTAAAGCATAGGGCCAACCCAGACCTTAATGAGTCCATTGTTTGCCATGGCGGAGTAGCTCAGTTCTTTCAGGAAAGTCACAGTTTCTGAAAATATACATTCCTACAATGCAATTTTATCAATCCAACATAAAGGCTTATTATACAACTTGTGACTTTAGTGGGACGCGTAATTTCAGTGGGAATGTCACCCTCCCGGTGCCGCTCCCATGCTGCAATAAAATACACCAGGGCTTTGGATCATGGTGTGTCGGCCAGAACTAGATGGATCAGGAGGTGAGGTGTAGCGACATACTTACCCTAACATATCGTTTGTCTCTTTCCGTCTTAAAGAAATATTGATAAGACGCGAGGAGATAAACGTAACTTATCAGCTTGCTAGGTTAGGGGATGTTTATGACTAAGGGGGATAGGTGGAACACTTACCTTCCCCATTGCTTGCCAATTTGTGAACAACGCCGATCACGGGTAGCTCTGCGTTGGAGGCCTTGATGCAGGATGCCAGTGAATACATTCTCCTTCTGCGGTGGTGGAATATTAACCACAACGTCAACACCAACAATGACGTCCACAATATCATTGCGTAGAATCCGTTGGAATCTAAAAATAGTGGGCGAAAAGTAAATATTGAGTTTGACAAGTTATTTTTACTCTAGGAAACTACAGTGTCATATTTTTTTATGGCGTATTTAAATGTTATTTTATTATGTTATCACGAAGAATCTAGTGATAAAATCACACATTAGCCCATTTCAGTTCGCTGCTGGACATAGGTATGTCCTTATAAACTTAATATCTACGTAAACGTATGTATACGTATAGACGCATTAAGAGGTAGTTCCCATAATCAGCAAGCGGATAGGCGGTCGCTGGTCGGAAATCTTTTTAATAAAAAAAAAATAAACAGTTTGAAGAGAATAAAAATTAAACATATCCGTAACTGTATAGATTAATGCTGAAGTTACGATTGATATTATTTTTATCTTCAGACAAGACATTTTCACCTTAGTCTATGAAATAGGGTCGACTTAGCAGAAAGTTACTCAAATGCCCTATTTACCGAATACCTAGGTATGTACCTACCAGAGTCCGGAATTCTGGTAGCATTTTTGAGCTGTCATAGGGACTTCTCGTTTATCGACTACCGATTATACATATGTATATCGATAAATACAGAATACAGTGTAAAATAATTATGATTACAAGTAAAAGTTAACAATAGACGGTCTTATCGCTCGTGAGCGATCTCGTTTAGATAACTTTTGAGTGGCTGAAAATGTTAAATAGAGATTTGCAACATGATTATGATATCATAAGGCTCAATAGCAATTCTCGTAGCAATTTCTTCCGAAAAATGTTTAATAGCCATAAGAAATCCACAAATATTAATAAGAATTAATAAAATATGTATTTTAATTTCTATTTATAATTTCCAAAAAGTTGGCATCCAAAGGTTATCTAAAAGAGATCGCTCATTAGCGATAAGACCGGCTGCGGTTACTTCTATTTGTAATCATAATTATTTAACATTGTATTCTGAATTTATCGATATACTTATGTATAATCGGTAGTCGATAAACGAGAAGTCCCTATGACAGCTCAAAAATGCTACCAGGATTCCGGAGTCTGGTACCTATATATACATAATACATACGTATTATATTTCTGAATAATTACTTATATTTGCATTCTATTTAATCTAATATCTTCTGTTTAGATGTGGTAGGTAGGTACCTATGCCTCATTGAATTAAAATTAAATTGAACCTAGAATCAGCTTTCGAAGCTTAAACATGTCAGTATGATGGTCCTGTTTTTACCAATTTTCACGTTTACATAGATACCAGTGCAAACGTGACGGCCAGACAATAAATAAGGGACCAACTGTAAAACAGGCATGAGGTAATATATGAAATGAAATTAATCGTTTATTTGCTAAATATGGGTTTACATACACTTACAGATATCTACACAATATATTGAACAGCCATATTCTGTTTGTTATAGCATGCAAGTTTATATTATTACACACACAATAAGTCAATGTTGTGTCGAAACTAAAATAATAAAATTGAAAAATAATAAAAATGGAAAATAAATAATCTTTAGAATATTTATATAAATGGTATATCCGTTTGAAATAAGACTAGCGGACTTAAAAAGCTACATGAAAATTGCAGCGATACGAGGCTAGCTTACCCGATCGTAAAATGCTCTAGCAATCTAAAAATAGCCCTGTCTTAATAATCGATAAGACTGAGATAGATGAAGTTTACAACGCTCTCACAGTTATACTTTGTTTGTAGTAGGTACATATAAAATTGACTAATTCTCCCGGTTACTGAATTCTGGCAACTCTCGAAGCAATACTTAAATAGATTCATCGCACTTATACTTTTCGTATACCCTGACTTTTCTATGGATCTCCTTCTTTTTGATATAAACTATCACTTGAAGACTCAAAATGATGACTAGGTATACAGAATAAATATCACTTTCACGAATCAGCTCGATGTACTAGTACTAGAAAACTGGCTTCGGCATGAGTGTTTACTTCGAACTCTCCGACAAAACGGTGAAATAAAAAAAACACATACATACGGATGAGATTGTTTTTGCGCTTCTACGTTTTATTGTTGTGTCGTTTCGAAACAGAAATAATCACCACAAAAATCCGAGAAATTGTGCATCTTTGAACAGTTGGTCAAAATGCATGATAATTATTTAATTCAACAATTCATATGATTTTCTTTCAACTATTTTCAGAAAGATCAGTTAAGCCGTTTTTGAATTATTGCAAAAAAATGCATTCTGTTCATGGCAATGATACGTACCAAACGTATTTACGTATATTTGTTGAATATTTGTCGAAGCTGTAGATTTATTGAATACTTGATTATGGGCGTCCTTCTAATGCGTCCATAATATATGCAATATGCATACATACACATACTCGTAGATTATAAGAACAGGCCTATGTGCAGCAGTGGACTGAAATAGGCTGATGTGTGATGTTATCACTAGTTTATTTTGTGCCTTTTAGATACAGGTATTTTCATGTTACAACTGTACATACCTATGTGTGTACAAATATCCTTACGCTGTACCCTGAAATATCTAGGACCTCTCTAGATATTTCATGTACGGATATTTGTTGCAAAACGTGTCTAGTGACCTACCTACTTACTATGTAAATGAAATGAGTTATGCAAGT
>JALPQI010010804.1:0-35728 GCA_025490895.1 Thaumatotibia leucotreta
TGTGTCAATAAGAGAATAGCATAGCAGCTATGCTATTCTCTTATTGACACATTCGACGCTGCGTTCGTCAACGAGCTCGATGTCGAGACAGCCTTGTCTAAAATCCTAGCTGTTTGATTTGACATTAGGAATCGAGGCTGTGAGCGAGCTTGTGGGCGAGTTCGTCGCTGTTTTTCGTTAGAAAATACGAAGTTCATACATTAAACGTCAAACTTTCGACGCAATGTAGTTCCAGCTCACGCCGCATTCGTCGCCGAGCACTAGTGTCGTGTAAAGGACATTAGTGAATACCATTTTTAGGCTCGACGCTGCCGCAGCACTGACACAGCGCTGACAGCAAGGCGGTTTCCTTAGTGAATAACACTGCTGCTATCAGAATACTTTCCAGTTTTCGTTTGTAGGCTTATGATACTCCCGTGTTAATCGTTTATCGGCGTTGACGTCACTTTCTGATCTGAAGTATGCAAGTGCGAGGGTGACGGGTAGCACGATAAACGGTGTTGTTACTAAAGACTAGAACACCATCCGTAAACTATAAACAAACATTCACTCTCCGTGAAGTATAAAGCAATGGCTGTTCTGCTGATGGAGTGCATATGGCAATAACTGTTTTTGGCATACACACATCTCTCTACAGGCCGTATATTTGTTAGTACTAGTAATAAAACAAGAGCTGCAAACGTATAGCGAGATTGATTTATCGAGGACACGCTATTTCCGTCTTATTGAGACGTTTTGAAGATTGATCTGCTTTACAGTAATGCTTTCGTTATAATATCAATTGTTAGCCGCGTGGTGACGGCAGTAAGAATAGATTTGTCGCCAGCCAAAACCCTAACACTTCCCGTGGATGACGTAAGAGTCGACTAAGGAGTTAAGTGTAACTGACTATAAATATTGCAGATTGATGATGGGCAGCAGCATTATCATAGTAGACACGCTGCGATTTTTAATCCGCTTGCTCAGGGTGGTGATTACGGGCATTTACCTCTTAATGCGTCTATACGTATAAGTTGGTACCGGTCCAGCAATAGAAAGAAGTGTGGGCAGACCACCAGCCCATGGCCTGACGATATAAAATAGTTAGCAGGACCAGTTTAGAAGAGATAAACATGCAACTGTTCGTGATGAAAAAAAAATTGGAGAAGCATATACCCATAAGTAGGCTACCTATGGACTAATACACGCTGATGATTGAGAACTCTGATGTAGATAATGAGGTGCGTTCAAAACTTAGAAGCCATACTGTACAAATATGAGCATAAGCATAACCCGAAAAATCATATTCGAAACTTTAGTGAAACATCGAAATTTCAATCAAAATGAGGGACAAGGAATCAAGAATTTATAAATGAATTCGAAAATAAAATATGAGTATATCTCGATATTTTTGTAGCAGGAACGAGAAATTGTCAAAATTAAACAACATACCTAACTATTATCGATGCGATGAATCTTATAGTGAATTTACGAAGTGATAAAGGGTGTATTCAACGATACGAGTCTATATTAATTCGCATAATTTATTACGCATACATCAAATTGGCATAGCGTTGTTAAGCATACTATTTAAGTGGCATAAGCATAATTTCGCATAAACGATTACGCATAATGTATTTAAGTATAACGTAAACTATCATAACGATGATTTGGAATAATTAGGATGAGCATAATACTGATTGGTATACTTATTGAAAGGTATAAAATATAATAGATAAAATAATAATGACCGATCATAGACTGCGTAGCGAAACCGATACTATATACCTAATATTTTTGCCAAGTTACTGTCGATTAGTACGTACTAATAATATTATTATATACTATATATTGCTTCCAATTTAAAACTAGTTTAGATTTTTTTTAACTTGTGCGTTGTGCGTAGGTATAATAGTTAATGTTTAGGTCTTGACATATTTTATTGACTGACATACATATATACCTACTTATATTTTTATAGTAAATATTGATAATTTAATTATTACCTACACACATTTTTACCCTAGCAATTTAAAATGTTCATAAATACGGCGTGTGTATTTTATACGAGATACAGTTATCGTTTTGTGATCGTAAAAATCATGATATAGGTAAATAGGTTCCCTAGATCGTATTTTAAGCATCATTAAAATATACGCCCGTATTAAATAGGTACACACTCTGTACTGTGCGCCTCATGCGCCTACCAAGATGTGATTTCTTTACTAATCAAATTATTAAATACCTAATGTATTATTTAATTGATTGTATCTGACATGTTCATTAGGATGTGTAGAAGATATCGACGAAAGCTAGGCTTCAATTTCGCTTCGTCGCTTATTAGTCTTTTGAACTTAACCTTACTGTCTTATTTTTACCCTTATCTGCTTCATTCGCTTGATTTCTAAGTTTATCCATATTATCCATATTAGGACGAATAAAGTTATATTTAATAATGTTATGCATATTTCAATTATGCATAATCAGTAATATGCGTATTAAACATTATGGAATTTTATTATTTTGCCTATTCAATATTATGCTTAATTATTTATGCCAAATCCGTTATGCGAATTCATATTAGGACTATTAATATTAGGCATATTAAAGGGGACCCCAACGATACATTTATATGTCGATTTTTAATTTTGTCAATATCTCGTTCCTGCTAGAACAATACCTAGGTATAAATATGAGCATGAAGGTGTATACTAACGTCAACATCCACGTTAATGTGTTCACCGTTGAGGAGTTCTATGCGCGCGCGCCGCTCGTTTCCCATTGGCCGGTCTCCGTCTTCCGATGCTAGCCGGCGAAGGCTCTCGCGCATTATGCCACCTGGAATAGAATTGAGAAAAGTGGGTTATTGGTACGTTTAGTGTTCACCCACTGCTGGGTATACGCCTCTTCTTTATTACGCCACTTTTCTCGGTGCTGTAATAGTCGCATCCACTGCTTTTTTGCTGTTCGGCAGATGTCGTCGGACCATCTTGTCGGTGGTCTCCCAACAGATCTTTTTGACCACCATTCAGTAACCTGCTTCGTCCACCGCCCATCGCAATTACTTCTCGCCAAGTGTCCTTTTATACATAAACTTTTATAGAACATTTATTTTATGTATACAATACACCTAAAGGTTATGGCATGGTTGTTGGGTACCTATTTAGTTTCATAACACAATACTAAAAACGAAATCAAATAGTTGCTACAGATAACGCTCAAATGACGAATAGGTACTTAGTAAAAACCAAGTGTAATTACAATTAGGAAAGTTAGCAAAACCGCTAAGTTTACGGTTGACTGTTCACAAAACGATCTGCTAATCAATTCATACTAACAGTTGGTTTCGTACATTCAACTGTCTAGTATAACTTGATCTCTGAATTCTTAAATATACATTGGAACGGGGATTAGATTGATACTGGATTCGTGATAGAAGTTGAAAATAACTGATTGAAACCAGAGGGGGTCTGCTGAAATCGTGAGATTCGATGGCTTTTGCGAAAGTGTACAACGAGTCATTTTATTTTAGAATGTGGTGGCCATGTCATTATTCAGAATATTGCCATTATGGAACATTGCCAAGGGTCAAAAGATTTAAAGGTATAAATGTAATAAATATCCTGAAAAGAGTAGGAGAAGTCTCTCTTAGAGTCTGCTCCATACAAAACCAAAAATTTGAAGGTATTTTTCATTGTGATAATAACGATGACGTGACGATACGAAACGGTTCTTTAATGGATCACGACTATTATTATTACTCCCTGTCTAGGTAGATATAGATACTTCATATTAATTGTATAAACGCATAGTTTAATTAGCATATTATTGCATAAAACCAGCGTGACTCAGGCGACCGTAACCATGGCAATAACATACAGAAAAAAAGTTGATTCACCCATGGGTAAATAGATATTAGGGTCTTCCCAAATCATTCGACGCAGAATTGGCTTAAGCGAGCTTAAAAACACTTTATGTCCACGGCATAAGTGTGAACATTTTTTTCGATCAACAGGGATCGGCACGTATCAGCCCGGCCGACGAAATTTCGGTTTTTTCGCTCTTATGCCGTCGACATAAAGCTTTTTTCGACCGGTTTTCGCATTGATTGGTTTGGGAAGACCTTTACCTATTAAAGCTGTGGTCTGGTGCATATTTATTGCCAGGCAACTAACCCAAAAATAAACACCTTTTTTGACACAGACAAATGCGTGGTCTGACCACCGACGCATTCCTCATATCCAGTTTGTGCGTTGAATCTGTAATGTTGAGGTCAAAGACTTATTTAAATGTCTGGACCCGGTCGATCGAGCGCGACATGCTTCGGTTGTGATGATTTCTCTGATCATTGAGTCGTATCCGGGACATCTCCGTTATCAAAGTAGATGTTACGTTGTGTTGCACTTCCGTACTTTTGAGACTACTGGGATTATATCGTGCTCTTGACATGTCTATCAATAGCGAAACCTGGCTTCGATCACGAGCGCCGGTCATGAGCATGGATGTGGTTTGCAAAACCGAGCTTTTAAAAGTTCTTTTGCAGGGCGCGCAGTAAACTCACCTTTGTTGTTATACGATACGTGTAAGGTTACTTGTTCTTATTTAAGATTTAATTTGTACCTAGTCAGTATTATTCTTAAGTAGTTTTTGTTTTCCATCAATTTCCGAAATAAACTTAATAGGTATTAAATATCAATAATTTTAACTAAAAATGCATGTAAACTCACATCATCAGCCTATGATAGTCCACTGCTGGACGTAGGCCTCTCCTATTAACTATGCGTAGAGACGCATCGCATTAGGAGGTAAATGCCCATAATCGCCACGCTGGGCAAGCGGATTGGCGATCGCAGTAATGTGTCAACTATAATGACGCTGCTGCCCATCATCCATCGTTATCAAAAATTGCCAGTGACACTTCAATCCCTTAGTCGACTCTTACGACACCCGCAGGAGGAGTTGGGGTGGTGACAAATGTATTCTTCCTGCCGTCACCACACGGCCATGTAAACTCAAGGTTTAAGGTTTTAAGTTGGTTATAAGTTATAAGACCAAGGTTGTGTTCTAAAAGTGCGTGATTATGGAATAATGCAAATTACTAGGTTTGTTTACATTTTTTTTCTGACGAATGGCTGTATAGCCTGCTGAAAGGCCCACTAGCAAGAGAAATCGACGTAGAAATATTTACCTAGGTACTTGGCAGAAAATAAAGTTAATTTTAGTTTTTCAGTAAATTTTATGAGACAAAACAATTGCAACTGTTTTAATTTCTCCGAATTTCAATTTGTTCGTAATAATGTAAGTACTAGTATTAGGACAATGAACCTGAGGAGTCAGGAGGATAGATGACAACCACAAGTTTCCTAATTGACTATGGAAATGGAACCCTGAATAGGGTTGAATGGGCTGAGGGTACGTAAGCTTTCAAATATCTACTTGTAAAAGTAGAACGACCAGAACTCCTTAACTAAAAAGGTCGTAAGTAAGATAAGAGTCGGTCAAATAATATTTCCCGAACTATACCTAATTTGGAACTAGGGTTTTTTGTTTTTCCCGGTTAGTTGTGTGCAGTTCAGATGCAATATGGTGCTAGAAGTAATTTATATGCATAACGCATATAGATGTTCTAAACAGTAAGACATCACAGTTGTGATATGACGTGTTCTCACTTGATAAGGATTTCAATAGCTATGTTCCTGTCAATAGGTACTTGTCAAAAATTATTCAAGTAGGCAGCATGATTCATATTCATCATCTGTTGTCGAGTTTGTAAACTACGGAGTAAGTACCTACTTAAGTTATTTTTACACTAAAAACATACCAAGCTTAACAGTATAGCAAAATGCTTATTTCAAGTTTCTCCTTATTACAATGACCATTTACAGGGTTACATTAAAAATCTGTTGGCTGCTTAAATCTTTTAATCAAGGAGTCACTCTGGTGAAGATTATAAATCATAATTTGCCGTAGGTAATTTTATTCTTGAGATCCACCATTTCGTTAAAAGGCTGTGTGAAAATCGTGAAAACAGATTAAGTATCATTTGCCATATAATCAAGATGTATGCCTATACACATCTGATACGCGTTTGGTGTGTATTAGCTATAAAACATTTCTGCAAGACGTGCTTATTAGTGCGAACTTCTGGTAAACAATTTACTGTATTCATAGTTTCTGGCAAACAGCCCAAATTACGGTAAAACTAACTGTTCCTTATGATATTGAGACCAGCAAGCCTTTTTTTGTTTTCGCAGGGGAGAATGCTTTTACGCATCCCCGGGATTAGAGGCCTATGGCCCATATGAAGGTGGTATGTGGGACTCACTCCCAGAGGAGAATACCCACTAAAAACCCATGCGGCGTCACCCACTTAGCGGTTAGTGGGGATGCCATGGGATCGCGCTATTTTTTTAGTATGACGAAGGTAGACAACTGAGCTCTCAGCCCACCTGATGGAAAGCAGGAACTGAGGCCAATGGACATAGAGATCAGAAAATCGCCTATGCGCTGCCTACTCGGAGGACTTAGACGGATTGCCTCTATGTATGACAGTAATTACACCGGCTATCTTACCCCCAAACCGAAACACAGCAGTGCAAGCACTGCTATTTAGCCCCAGATTAACGGGTAAACCGGTGGTAGGTAGCTATCCGGGAGGACCCTGCACGAGGTCCTACCATTAGTTAGCATTCTACCAGGACATCCCCCAGCAGCTCGAGGTCTCCTCACTACGGAAAGGAGAGTCAATGACGCTCTGGCTCTTCGTCCGACCCATGTAGAGCTGTTTAGTGTGGGCCCCATACCCACTGGCTCTAATGGGCAGGTATTTGATGGCTAGCATTTGGAAATGCATCTCACCTTCGCCCTCTCCTTCTTCTTTCGCTCGTCTTCGTCGCAATGGGTACACGTCTGGGTCTTTCTAGCCAAGATGCCATTGTGCAATAATATCCGATAAGCAGGGATCGGACTTTGCGTCATCGTTCGCAATAATGTGGACATGACACCAAAGATTGAATGAATAATTAAACGAAAAATTTCTTTAAATTTGATCTCGGAGCTTTGAGAGGTCTATTCACACAGGTTTTCATAGTTATCGGTGTCAAAAAGGTAATTTTAAGAAAATGATTAAATGAATAATTATTCATTCAACTTTGGAGTCGTGTCCATATTATTGCGAACAATGACGCACATTCTTCCGATCTCTGCCGATAAGCGATATGTCACGTGACCATAATGTTTGTAAATGCTCACGTGACTTTTCGTTCGAATTTAGCATTCTCACATACACATACATTCTTTACTTATCGCTTATCGTATACGATAGCAGAATGGATTCTTGGCTAGATCTGCAGGTACCTACTGCCTTACAAAGGAAACCATTTATGCATGGATATTAATTGACCTTAGGCTGGAGGAACCCGTTAGGAGGTGGTACGTGGGACTCTCTCCTCCAAATGGACAAAAATATCCACCAAACTTCCCATCACTAACAATTTTTTTTACTCTACTGCCGATCGTTATATACAGGACTGCTCATTAGTCCTTTTGAAAATTGGATTTCGTCTTGAAGTATTAATAACAACGTTTCATCGTTTCATGCAAGTTGCACAAGTAAAGTGCAATGTGCAATAATGTGCAAGGGCAACATGTTCGGCTTCTGGCGGCTATTGTGCCAACAAGACTTTTTGGGGTTCCGTACCCAAAGGGTAAAGCGGGAGAATATTGCTAAGGTTTCGCTGTCTGTTTGTCTGTCAGTCTGTCACCGGTTGCATCTCGTAAACCGTGATAGTTTAGAATTTTCACAGATGCTGTATTTCTATTACCGCTGTAACAACCAGACATCGTACGATTTCCAGCATTTTTGGTGCAGTGTAGTTCAATTAAGGGAGGTGAAGTAAATTATTCGAAAGGAGATAGCGAGTTAAGGTTCATCTTTGTGTTACCACGTGTTATGACACAATACAGCTAAAAATTGACCCCTGGATTCCTTTAACTCAACTACATTTCCCCAAAAACCCTGATAGAAGTTTAGTTAAAGCACGTTAAAGGAATCCAAGGGTCAGTTTAAGTTGAAACGAGTAAATAATACGTTGTAAGACAATAATAAACCTTAACTCACTACCTCCTTATAAATAAATAACCATATCCCTTAATTGAACTACATTTCACCAAAAATGCTGGAAATCGTACGATGTCTGGTAACAACAATACTAAGAACCTACAACAAACGTGATTTTTTAATGATAATGGTCGTGCTCACTTTGCCGGTATTTTTATTCATCGTTTCCAAAACGGGAACTGGCTTTATCTTATTTCGTTTTTCAATAAAAACATTTGAACATTAAGGTTTATGTATGTATGTAAGAGTGCCAGCATACAAAAATAATTCGGTGTATAAGGAATGAGGATCACTGAAGTTTAAACTATTAATCGTGCACATATTGTGGAGAAGCTAACCAAATCCGAAAGTACCAAAATCAAAACATACCTAAATTAGAGTGTGGCCACTGTAATTTTACTTACATTCTTGGCGGGATATTCAAATAATCTTGGGATGGTCACACTTTGTCCTAACGAAAGCAGTTTTGATAGGATATATATTTTTGATTTTCTGTGCACGGCACGTGGACGTGATGTACATGCGGTTATAATCACTATAATCACCAAATTAAAAAAAAACTGACTTCAACCGATTTCTCTAATATCCCATCATCAGACCGCAACTTGGTGCCAGTGCCAACGGGACCATCTCGGGATTACACACGCGTTCGATCACAAAAAAAATCGGGTTACGAGTGGTTACGATTCGCGGCGATATCGGGTAACATACATACAACAAAAAAAAAACAGTCGAATTGAGAACCTCCTCCTTTTGGAAGTCGGTTAAAATTAATTAAAAACACGTAAATAATTACTTACGAGTATACTACTCGTACCTACTTAGGGTAGGTACTTATGTACTGTATGACGTAGGTACGGTCGAGGAATTCAATTTTCCCCTCACTAGCTCGTAAAGTGCTCGTTTATCCTTTAATACGAACGTGTAAAAACGCATATTATTCACTTGTGTGGCAAAGTAATGACCTTGATTTTGGAATAACAAAACGTAAAATGCTCACGGAAATTGTTCCATATAAATGATAATTAAATAATTTGTTTGAGAATTTAGTGTAAAATACAAACCTTTATATAATATGATGATTTTAACATATAAATCCTAAAATACCATAAGTAACAATTGTTTTAGTGAATGATGATAAGATGACTAGATGCAATCACAAAACGCAGAAAATGACAACGTCAACATTGTCAAAGAATATTATAGGTTATAATCTTTATTTACCGACTCGAACACGCATAAAAATAGTAAACTAAACAACTTTCAGGGTGTTCTGTTATAATTTTGTAAAAATAATGAATGAGAACGATTTAATAATGCATTGGCGTTGGTGTGCAACTACAGGAATGTGTTAAAATCGTGCTGCGTTTACTTTTTCGTGCTAAGTTTACTGCGACAAAATCTTGCATTAAATACATGATGCATTTGGAAAATTATTATCACTAACCCGATGATGATTGTAATGTGAACAAATAATTACCTTTTTTGAGTTTCCTCGCTATAGTGAGGGGAAAAGTTTTGTGTTACACACGGGTGCAAATGTATTTTACTTCTCGTATGTTAAAACACTCGCTGCGCTAAGGATTCTATTTTAGAACCACTCGCTTCGCTCGTGGTTCAACTATAGAATCCTTTCGCTTGCTCGTGCTTCAATTTCATACTCGCGGGTAAAATACAACTTTGCACCCTTGTATAACAAATAACTATTCCTACCCTTTTCGTACCTTGTCATAGTAGCTATAATATGACTGTCCTAATAGCAGCTTTCATAATGATTATCACTGTGACAAGGTACGAAATGGGTAGGAAATTAAATTCCTCGACTGTACGACTTCTATTCTATGCTTTATTTGTTGGTAAATGGTGGCAGTGACTGCCTTAAATAGTAGCCATATTGGATAGGATATTTCGTGTAAAGGAACTATTAAACCCAACATTATGATGCGATACAGAAATATCACAAGGTTGAGTAGGTACTTACTGTTAGTACAATTATAGCTAAACTGTTTGAAACGTGCCGACAGATTCGTTTCATCTTAGTTTTAAACAGGTTGAAGTACTTATACTTTTAAGACAGCCGCTGCGGCTGAAAATTCCGAATTTTTAAAACGGAGGTAATAAATATAAGGGTCTCGGCAAAGAGTACGATTTTGTACCGTTCGGCGTAGGAACTTTAGATTCATGGGGCCCCAGCGCTCGCAAATTGTTTGCTGAAATCGCGATACGTCTGGCTGACATAACTAAAGACCGAAGAGCTGGCAACTTCCTCGCACAACGCATCAGTATTGCGATACAGCGAGGAAATGTCAGTTAGGTTAATTAGATTACATAATAGTACAAGAATAAAATTATACACCAACCTAAAACTATACAATAACTTAAAATCATTATAAACACAAAAAATACATACAAAACAAAAAAAACATGTAATAACAATAACATAGTTCCAATATTGAATTACCTTGTAAACCATATTATAAGTGCAATAAAGATTGAGTATTGAGTATAGATTAGTTACATTTAATTTATATAGTTAATTTAATTTAGCAGGTGTAATTACGGGCATAGAGGCAATCCATCTAAGTCCTCAGAGTAGGCAGCGCATCAGGTGATTTTTTTGGTCACTATGTCCATGGGCCTCAGTGCTCACTTTCCACCAGGTGGGCTGAGAGCTCAGTTGTCTACCGTCGTCACATAAAAAAAATGTTTGATTAGGAAATAGGTACTTACAAGTGCACATTTAGTAGTAATTTATACCTAATATTTAAAAAAGAGTCAACACAATCCAATATATCCACGAACGAATTTCAAACAAGCACTGTACTTTTCAGCATCTTTTCAGAAACTGTCCAAGATTGAAGGTTAGCAGACAAAAGAGCAAATTTTAGAAGTTCGGTGTTCATTGCGAGTAATTATGTTAAATGGTGGCTTAATGAGGTTAAATGATGGTGAGAATTGCCCTGTTTGCGTACGTACAGTCAAACAAGTTATTCACCTTAGGCTCCTTTCATTAACACAGTTTGGCAGTGACAGATAGTTTCACACGAAGTTAGTGACATAAATGGATGAAAGATTATAAAGGGGAATAAAGGTTTAATTATTTCCTCTTAATCTTTTATCCATACCAAATAATTCGGTTCCCAAATGTAATGTAACGCAACACACTCCAGTGACGTTAAAGCTATCGAAAAAATGGTGAGTTACCTTCATATTAATAAGGATTAATATACAGGGCGTACCAAAGTTATGGGACATGAAGGGGAAGTACCTTAAATATCGTAGATAGTGTATTTTGCTGAAAGAAGACTTTATGTTATTTCTAAAATTTTGTAATTCTGCATTCAAAGTTTTTCAAAAAAATACTTGCTTCACCCAGAAATTGAACCAACTACAATTTTTTACGAATTTTGAACCAAACTTTTTTGGTTATTCTTTTAGTTTTTTTTAGATAGTATGTTTCTTAAGAAAAAAAAATATTTTTTATCCAGGATTCTTTCGAATGACATCATAAAATAAAGAAAAACATTTTTTTAAGGCATACACACTAAAACACAAAATAAACAGGAATATAAAAATAAACTAAGTGCCACAAAATCAACTCCAAATCAGCATATTACTGGGCTGTAATCACAGCCCAGCGCTGGTCTTCCATAGTAGCAATTAGTGAGGTCACGGTTGGTAACTAATATAAAACTGACAAATGTGTAATGGTGCGTTTAAACCAAAAGAGCATTCGCTGTTCTAGCGCCCGTTCTACGAAATCAACCAATCACGTTTTGTGTACCGATCGAATTTCATAGAGTGGGAGGTTAGAACAGCGAATGCTCTTTTAGTTTGAACGCACCTTAAGTTGGTGACCCAACGATAGACGTAGAAAACGTAATAAAAATAATTTTAAACATGAGGGCTACTTTTGTTAATGTTTATTTTGTCTGCTTGTTTCTAAATTAAGGAGACGAGGGGGAAGCTATTCTCGTTCTTAGCTAGTTAATGAACCCCATTAAAACAGAAAAGGATTTTTGTAAAGGATGTATTTTTAATAACGTGGCGGCGGATTCTGGGTCGCGTTTTATAAAGTTAATTTTACAATTTCGCTGTTTGCCTCTCTAACGCACGCGTATATTGGCTAGAAAGAGAGGCAAACAGCAAAATAGTGAATTGTAACTTTATAAAACGCGACCCTGGTAAGAATACAGAATCCATATCCATACTAATATTAACGTAGTTACTTATATAAATTTGTAAAATAACTCTGTCTGTCACGACAACAACGTATAAGGTGCAATCTGCGATTTTTTTCATAGCAGATTCAACCCTACAAATAACGTACAAAGTACTATCTACGATGACAAAACAACAGCAGATTGCACCTTATACGTTGTTGTCGTTATCTACAAACACATTTTGTTGAAATTTGGTATATGGAGATGATTTGACACCCTAGAAACGTTTGAAGACGTTTATGAAAAAGAGGGTACTAGCTACTGTTTGTAGTTAACACCTTCGCTGCGGCAATTAGCTTAGCCCATAACTAGCCATACTTTGTAAGGGGTCGAAAGACCTCCTACCGCAGTGAACGCGTTAATTAGGCATTGTCTAAACAACGTTTACAAGGTAAGCACCACAGAATTAGATTTGGATAGAAGAAACAAGTTCATTCATTTGTATGGCGGCCGAGCGTGTCAGATTTTGTACTGAAGTTGTTACTTGCCTATGATTTTAAATATGTCTCAGGCCCTTGAGTATTCATATTTTTTGTGTTGTTCAAATCAAATCAAATCAAATATTTTTATTGCATGGTTTTGGGTTTACAATTAATATTACTTAAGGAGGCATTATTAATGTTTTGTTCACTTCAACTTACAAAATTTGACGCCCGAAAGCTGCAAGCTGCGATTAAAGACGGACAACTCAGTAGATTTCACTGAGTTCATTTGACACGCTAAGTAGATAGATACGTTTGCTTGATCTATGGTATATATGTCAGACATCTGTGGTAAGCACGCTGCGGCCGCTGCGCTGCGGTACCTATTAATTTGTCAACCTAAATCAAGCGGTGCGATATGCGTAGGGATGTAGTTGTAGAAGGTGTGTAAGACGTGGTTAGCGGTCAGTGGTCGAGTGACGTCATAGGCTCAGTATGCCAACGGGTCTGTGATTCTGTGGCTTGATAAGTTTAAAAAAGCTCTTTATCTGCCAATAAACATCCAAATAAACTGCTAGAGATCGATGCTCGATATTTGCATCCTTCGAAGTTCGGGGTAATAGGCCAAAATCCAAGAGTGAGTTCACAATAGTTTTCAAACAATAAGTAATTGTAATTGGTCGTGTGGTGACGGCAGTAAGAATACATTTGTCACCACCCCAACTCCTCCTGCGGGTGTCGTAAGAGAGAGGGATTGAAGTGTCACTGACCATTATTTAATAAATGGTGAAGGGCAGCAGCGTCATCATAGTGGACACATAACTGCGACTTGCCCAGCGTGGCGATTATGGGCATTTACCTCCTAATGCGTCTATACGCATAGTTAATAGGAGAGGACGTCCAGCAGTGGACCATCATAGGCTGATGATGATTATGAAGTAATTGTACAAGATAGAAAATGAGGAGGATGCGTGTACAGCAAGTGCACGTGCGCGTGTGTGTTGTAACGTGGGAAATGTCATAGTAGATGGCACACCGTTTGCACGTCACGTGCACGTACACTCCACGCAAGCTGTGTGTCATCTAATATGATATTTACATACGCTACAACGCGCACGCCATGCAGACGCGCATGTGCTTCAGTGTGGCTTGGCTTTAATAGTGTTATGTCTAATAATAACAAGTCTAATTTTTTTAAGGGTTCCTTACAAAAAAGTTACGGAACTCTTTGGACTCGAGGCCGATTCGCCCTTCGTGAATGAAACTGCGTCTGGGCATTTCGTTTCAACCACCGTGACTTCGGTGGCAAGATTAAACGATTTCTGTGATAGGTACATACAAGTCATAAATTTTTTGGGTAGTTGTCAACTACGTCTGCCAATATATCCAAAATTTCTTGTATCTTTCAAGGGATTCGTGTGATAAGGCTGCCACCGAAGTGCGGTCGAAATGCCCGTCTGATGTGATGTGATAGTGATAGCTAATTGTAATTTGTCGCCCGAATTAGATTTACACACTGTATACCTACGTATAGCAGAGAGTTGGGCAAAAAATAATCTGATTACTTCTGTAAATTACATACGAATGCGCACTTTGTAATCTATATTACAAATTACACATACCAAAGTAATCGGAAGGAGTAATCAGATTACTTAATTTTATTTTGGCCAAATTCTGACGTAGCAATATAGTAGTTATTACGGGTCAAGTATTAACGCTCGTCCTAATTAATTATCGAGCTTATGAGGCTTCATTACTTTGTAATTTAAGCCAGCCTTCCTTTCTCTTTGTCAAATAATACTCGTGTTACCCTACGTGTAATGTAAGCGAGAATGTTATCTATTTTATTTTAATAGTACCTAGCCTTACCGGAGTATACCGCGTTCGTATTTAATTAGTAGTCCATATGTCCGTAATTACAAAAAATAGTTTTAAAAATAGGTACGCCTTATTTTACTGACTCCTAGGGCATTCAATCGTCAGGTACCTACTTGTTTATAGAGTTAGAAAGATATATTAATTAACGATTCCTGATTTATATCATTTTTCTATGTATAAAAAAGATTATGTTTAGAATAGATAACATTATATAGGTCACTTACCATATTCACAGACAATATTCTGAATAAAAAGGCTCTTATTGTTCAATCACTTTCTTATCAATCTAGCACGAGACTCACGATAATGCCAGAAAGCTTGTTGAATGAGTAAATAACGTGGAAAGTGTTCCCAGAGCGGGATCTCTCCGGTCAACGCCTTCTCTCAAGGCGACTTAACAATCTTAACATTAATTAAAAGCATTGTCCTTTTGAACCCACCTTAATTACAACGGCTAGACGTTTGCTGTATAAATCACCTTCCTGGCTGGATACAAAAAAAAACTTTTTAATTTTTTGTTTATGTTTTTAAACCCGAACTTTTTAGACAATTTCCCGCGCGAATTTTTTTTTAACACTAATGATAGGGGTGTGAAAGTTAAACTTTTTTAAATTTACGATATGATGATTTTCATTCATAAATACGAATAAATATACGATAAGCGTTTCGTCAATGTCTCTCGCGCTGTTACCACGCGCGGTTTCCCGGTTAAACTAGTTTTGGTACGGTTGGAGGCTCACGCGATGCATCAATGACGTCATGCGTTCCCGGTGCGAGCGAACGGGATGGAGATATTATCGAAATGATTGTAACGCGGAATGCATGTTTGTAGTTATGTTAATGATTCATTGAAGCCGCTACAATGCAACTCGCGTTTGCTTTTCTGGTAAATATTGAATTATGAATGGTAATGTTATTGTTAACATGTTATCTTTGCTTGAAACGTAACTGGATAGTTAATCATAGTAGTTTGTTACTTGTAATAAACACACATTATTAGTAATTAGTCTGGTAGTAGATACTAAACAATAATAAGATAGTTTTGAGTCAGATAATTCCGCATAGTCCTCATACCTAATTTGCATCTTCGATTCGAGCAAAAATATTAGGAATAATTGGATAAAAAGGTACATTATAACACGAAAAATATCTGAGTTAAGTAGGCAGCCATTCCTTTTCTGTGTGCTTAAGCGAGTGCCGTTAGTTTAACGCAGTATTAATTATATTTTCAACTACATTCTTGTCGTTTGCACTAAGACGTGAGTACTACAGTGGTCTAAAGTATAGATAGGTAACGGTTTTAGTAGCCTGAGTATACTTACTTCAAAATTTTAAACTGTCATCTTTTTGTATGATCATTTTAATTTGCCGCTTTTTCTACTGAACTGACAAGTTGGTTGGACAGAGCTCAATTTACACTATCGACTGCATTAAACTGATTATGAAATATACACTCACACTGTTCCGAGATTTTCACAAGGGCTTACAGTACGGGACGTTTACAAAAAGAAGCGTAATAGGTTTTGAATGGGTTGGCAACGGCAACGCGCATGTGAATCCCCTCGAGTTGTAGAATTTGTAGAACCATAGGCCACGGTACTTAGCTCATAGCTGCTTACCATCAGGCGAGCCGTATGCTTGTAGGTATGCCACCGTCGGGGCACTCACAATAATCACGCATTCATCAACTTTGTCTAAAAAAAATCACCTATGAAGTACGCAAAATTTTGTGCAGAATCAGAATTCAGAATTCAGAATTTGTTCAGAATCATGAATATAAAATGATGATAAAATGTAATTATTATTTTGTTTGATGATATGGGCATACCTACAACCTTATTTTGTTACGTAATAGAGTGACATTCCAAAGAACATGTTCAACTGAAAATTAACGATACTTGTTCCTACCCTATTGCGACAAACGTCAAAATTGGCATGCGTGAAGCGTGAAGTTTGACGTATAACCTATAAAGGTTTAAGTTGTAAACATTGGAAGGTTTAGATTTATTTTACCATAAAATATTTACATCCTTAAAATATGAGTGAAGAAGCCCAAAATGATGTGCAACGTGATCCAAATAAACGCAAACATAAGAAAAAACCCAAGAATTTCCTTAAAAATGCAAAAAAATACGCTAAGAAAGGTCAGTGGGGTAGAGGAACTAAAATGAGTGAAGAATTATACCAATACTTCCTAGGGATTCTGGATGCCATGAAAGCTGGTGTTGAGGACGATGAACAGAGACGTAAGTTGAATCTAAACGGCTTATATTTTGTACAAAAACATCCAAAAATAGGCAAAACATCTGAACAGGCTACAGACTAAATTTATTTACCCACAGCAAATAAACGTAAAAATATTATTTAATGCCAATAACTTTTGTTTGTAATCCATCATAAGTTAAAAAATATTGCTTAAACGCCAAATATACATTTAAATTTACATTACTACGCAAAAAATTTCATTACTTTAAAAATGACAAAATTGGTTTATTTCAGAGAGCTTAGTCAACAATGTACTAGATCGAACAAAAGGCGATGAACTAAATATAATTGGCAATCAGCTCGGCTGCAGAGTTGTAGAGTTGCTACTCCCATATTCGTCCCCAGAAGACTTGGAACGGTACTTTGAAGTGTTGCATCCCGAGTTACGCAGATTGTGTTCTGACAACTTCACAAGTCATGTTGTTGAGACTGTATTAAGGGTAGCTAGTGAGCGAGCAACGGAACAATTCCAGACCGGAGAAGTTAATGATGAAAGCGAGGATGAAGCACCCAAAAAAAAGATAAAACTAGAACCAAAACCATCTAAATACAGTGAGGCACACATAAAAAACTGTTACGAATTTGCTCTAAAGATTTGCAAATATGCATTAAATAACTTGGAAGATTTCGTCTGGGACGAATATGCTAATCACATTTTGAGAAGCGCTTTGAAATGCCTAAGTGGAATCACATTGCTACCAAACGAAAAGCCTAAAGTAAACATGTTTGTGATAGAGAAATCTGATAAACAGACTCCTCCATCACCATATATAAAGAAAATGGTGTATAAAAATGTGCCGGACGACTATAAAGAGTTAGTAACAGAGTTTGCGAAACGTTTATCGGTTTGGCCGCAGTTCAAAGACTTACCATATCAGAATTTGACCTCTGGATTGTTACAAGTGTTACTGTATGCGATCAAGAACGTTGATAAGAACTTGACGAGAGATCTACTGAAACAGCTGTTGACGGAGAGCTTTGCTCCAGACGATTGGGCTTCTACGGATAGTGATGATAAGAAGAAAGTTGATGTGAAAGATGAAAATGTCGAGAGTGTGGTTGAGAGTGGTTTGCTGCCACCTGTGTTTGAATCTGAACCTGCAGTAAGGTAATATACATTTATATTTATTCATAGTTTTTTTCCTCTGGCTTTTCTCCATGCTTGTTTCAATAGTAAGGTGAATTTGCCACTGTCACAGTGGTTTGTTTATTTTCCTTTTTCAATGGAGTTGTAATTCATAGTTATTAAAGTTTAGCATGGGTGAGTTTTTTAATACTTATTTGACTTTGGCAATGTCAAATTACTAATTAGTAAATAATTAGCCACGTTTACCAACTTCTCACTATATTTTTGTGGTTTGTTTGTTAGTTTTAAAAAAATACACTAAAAATCAGGTAATTTTAAACAATATCTTCAAATTGTTGCATCCAACATCACCTTACAAACCTAAAAATAAACTTAGCAAGCCAATAACAATTATTTGTCTTATACTGATAAGACCGATAGGGCCAACAGTAAGTATTGGCTTCCTAAGTTACGAGTTACGCACAGACAGTAAGTCCATACACTTTTGAAACATTTGTCCCATTAACTATAATATTCCAGCAATCCAGAGGAAGCGGGTTCGAATCCTGTGACAACCAGTCTTTCCCAGTTGATTTTTTCTATGGTAAGCACATCTGTTACGACATTGTGGTATTATCCGCATTGTAAAAAAGTAACACCAACATCAATTTGTTTAATTATAAATCAAATTGATGTTTTCCAATCATGAATTGATTACAGCGCCCTCTATAGCAAATTCAACGCAACGGAGAGTTGTCGAGTTTGGGGACGATTGTGGTAGACACACGTCGTTGAGTGGCTTAAGGTTGTAGTACCTTCGAAACATTGAGTACAGATGTTGCTAGTGATTAGCTTCACAATACCATTGACTAAATTCGCTGGGATTCACGGAAGGTCGTCTGGTGTATTTGGAAGCACGTTGGACCGGCAATCCAGAGGAAGCGGGTTCGAATCCCGTGACAACCAGAGTCTTTCGCAGTTGTTTTTTTCTATGGTAAGCACATCTGTTACGACATTGTGGTATAATATTCTCATTTTCAACCATATCCTTCCAGATTATTAGAAGCAGCTCTACTCGTTGCAAAAAAGAAGATGTACACGCAGATATATGCGAAATGCTTCATCAACCGGCTGGCACAGCTTGCCTGCATGCCCATGTTGAACTTCACAGTGCAGCGGCTATTCGATAACTGTCAGATTAAAGAGGAGGTGAGTTCAGGTCCTGTAAATAGCCATCCACATTGTAGGAGCTGTGCCGTGTGGTGACGGCAGTAAGAATACATTAAGCCGTGTGGTGACGGCAGTAAAAATACATTTGTCACCACCCCAACTCTTCCTGCGGGTGTCGTAAGAGTTGATTAAGGGATTGAAGTGTCACTGACCATTATTTGACAAAAGATTGATGATGGGCAGCAGCGTCACCATAGTGGACACATTACTGCGATCGCCAATCCGCTTGCCCAGCGTGGCGATTATGGGCATTTACCTCCTAATGCGTTTATACGCATAGTTAATAGGAGAGGCCTACGTCCATCAGTGGACTATCATAGGCTGATGATGATGATGATGATTGTAGGAGCAGAGGTGGTGTAAGGCAGTTTAGTTAGTGTGGATTTTAGAGTCCATCATAAATATTAGGTACTAAGACAAGAGTTATAGATAAGGGTAAGGCTTGCAGGCCTCATATATCCGGCTTTTCTACGCTCATATAGTATAGTATATATGTGAGTGAGTTTAGTAAAACGTCCCACTTTGTCGTTTGTCATAAAGCCGCTTTGTCAGTATATTCATATGAAGATACAAGGCAATCTTGTCTTTATGGTAAGCGACAAAGTGGGACGTTTTACTAAAAACTAACACATATTATTATACACCGTGTTTTTATTGATTTCCGTTAAATTAAAGGGAAGCTTATTTATGTCAAAAATAATCAATTTGTCTAAGAAACTAGTATCTTAACTCTTAATGTTATAGAGTTATTAAAAAAATAAGTTTAATGACTGAACAAGTGTGTATTGCATCCTAATGAAACTTTTTTTGACATGTGCCGTCAGTCACCTGAGATCTTATTCTTAAAGTTCTCTCACACTTACTATTTCATTTATTATGTATGTAAAAAAATATTTTTTTCCAATTCGACTAAAAGCAATATACCAAGTAGCTCCAATTAACGTACCAAGCAGCCTGTTAAATTTAAAGGAATTAAAAAAACACGGTGTATAGTATATATCTATTGGGCATGCACTGCAAGACCTTACTTCCCGGCTTTTGCAGTAATGTACCTACTATTCGTCGTCGTCGGGCGTCCGTTGGCTCGTTGGGTCGACGACATTCGTAAGATTGCAGGACATTTCTGGGTTAGATTGGCTCAGGACTGAGATGAGTGGAATACTAGAAGAGAAGCCTATGCTTAGCAGTGGGCGATAAATGGCCGAAATGATGATGATGATGATGATGATGATGATGATGATGATGACTATTACATAATACCTTGTAAACTGTGTGGAAGCAATAAATGATTGAATATTGAGTATTGACAAATCCGAGCGGTTGAATCGCTCAGAGGATCTCCGGGAGCCTGACCGAATCTTTGTCGTGTCCGCAGTTGGAGCCGATGTTCGACGAGTTGTCCAACAAGTTCACGGATTTGTTGGCCTGCGGCAACACGGGTGTGCTCGTCTCCATCGCCAAGGCCTGCCTTCGAGTGCGAGCGAGACAGGCGCAGTTCGTTACCGTAAGTATCACCCACAGATGTCATATATACCATAGATCAAGCAAACGTATCTACTTAGGGTCTCACCAAACCAATCGACGCGGGGTCGGCTTTCGCCGAGTGTTTTACACCACACTATTCGCATTTAGCCGATCGACCGTCTCCGCGGCTGAACACCTGCGTTAAGCAGTCTCAACCTCCTTACGGCCGCCGAAACGCTCGATCGGCTGCGATTTGCTATCGCAACAGTTGTAAAGCGGCGGTCGGCTCTCCCGTGCTCCGTCCTGCCGTCGAGACGTCAGACAGCACGCGTACAGCCGCTGAGTCCGACGAACAGATAGATAGGACAGCGGGTGATCGGCAATCGTAAATCGCATTTTTGGAGACTAGTTGTTAGTAACTAGTTTGAAATTGAACAGACGTGTATGATTACGACAGTATTACCTCGTGTTGTCAGATCTATTGCAGATTTTAATGTGGGTAATAATTCAAATGAATAAATAGAAACGCATCAGTAGCTACTTCGGCTCATCGGCTCTTTTCGGCCGTCGTCAGCTATGTTCGTCCGTCGAAGACGCTGAACGGCTTCCGCCAGCTCTGACCGGTCCTTATCGTAGGTACTCGGCCGTGATCGGAGCCGTTCAACTCTTTCCGGCACCGTACGGCGGTATTAGGAGATTTAGGAATGCGAACGTGTGCGTTAGGCTGCAAACGGGGTCGTACGAATGCGAACAGCTTTACGGCAAAACGCCGTTTTCCCGTCGAAAGACGTCGTTTCGCGCGGGCCGAGCCGATTTACGATGTCCTCGCTCTTATTGCGTTGACATAAAGCTTTTTCCGTACGCGATTAGCCGAAACGGCGTCGACTAGTTTGGTGAGACCCTTAGCGTGTCAAATGAACTCAGTAAAATCTACTGAGTTGTCCGTCTTTAATCGCAGCTTGCAGCTTTCGGGCGTCAAATTTTGTAAGTTGAAGTGAACAAAAACATTAATAATGCCTCCTTAAGTAATATTAATTGCAACAACACAAAAAATATGAATACTCAAGGGCCTGAGACATTTAAAATCATAGGCAAGTAACAACTTCAGTACAAAATCTGACACGCTCGGCCGCCATACAAATGAATGAACTTGTTTGTTCTATCCAAATCTAATTCTGTGGTATCACCTCACAAAATCGTATATTTCTAAGTTGCAATCGAGCCAGCTCCTAATGGGTCCATACTAGGGTGTCCCATATTTTAAGAGTTTTAGAAATTAACGCATACCCCGTAAATCGGATTCTTGTACCTCAAAACACACTAAAAAAAATTCAGTTCATTTCTGTAACTGCAACCCGTGCCGACTTTCATGCTATTTTCCTATATAATTTATGAAAATGACCAAATTTTTTTTCCTTTTTTTTCTATGGCATTAACTTATACTACTGTGTTATAAACATTTTATCATAAAATTAACTCGACGAGGACAGAAAAACAATACATTATTATCAACTTACTGTCTGACTAATTTTTTTTAGCAAATACATATTCTTATTTTTATTCTTAGTAATTTGTTATGGGAATTTCAGATGAAAGTCGGCACGGGTTCCTGTTACAGGAATGAGCTGATTTTTTTTCAGAGTGTTTTGGGGTTAAAATAGTACATTACGACACAAGTGCGAAAAACACTCGTGTCGATTTAAAACAATCCCTATCGGTCGTGTTTTAAAACATCGCCACACGTTTCGAATTTCGTTTTTCCACGTGTCTCGTACGACGTTTTTTAGTACAGATGGCCCTCCAACGTAAAATGACCCACTTCTCGCACTAGAGCCTAAATAAAATAAGTAAAAAAAGTTTTAAGTTAAACGGTTTTTATTGCACCAAAAACTAGAAAATAAAAATTATTTGTAACTAACCGTAGATGCTACTTTTTGTAGATTAGTCACGTGAAACTATTATCACTGTAGTCTTCCCAAGTCGGATGCTGAAAGCCACGTTTAGCCTCTATGTCAGTGGAGTAAGCGTATCCTAATCGTAAACTTTTACCAAACTGAAATAAAAACGTGGGGCGTACGCAATTGTGATTGTGTTAAGTCACTATAGTTATTTAAGAACACACATAGAAATCAAGACAGCAATAGAGTAATAAGTTTTGTTCTGGCCTTGGTAAAAGTTATTTACCTCTGTAGAAGTGTTGGAACAGATGAATGATTCATTGCAAAATTAAAGCTACAATTACATATTTTGAACTTGTATGTTTCTTTATAATAACGCCCCACGTTTTTATTTTAGTTTGGTAAAAGTTTCCGATTAGGATACGCTTAATCCACTGACATAGAGGCTAAACGTGGCTTTCAGCATCCGACTTGGGAAGACTACAGTGATAATAGTTTCACGTGACTAATCTACAAAAAGTAGCATCTACGGTTAGTTACAAATAATTTTTATTTTCTAGTTTTTGGTGCAATAAAAACCGTTTAACTTAAAACTTTTTTTACTTATTTTGTTTTCAAGTTTTTAGTGCGACTTATTCCATATCAAAGGATGTCGTTTGTAATATTCAATACAATTAGGGATGCTAGCGTTTAACTCTCGCGCTTTAATCACGACACAAACATGTGTAAACGTAATGGACAATATTTTATGTGTAACGAGAGGGGAATCGCTGCTGAATAGATATTTTTTGAAATCCGACACTAAAAAAATGTCAGCTTGAATGCCCGAATTGTCTCAACTGGACGTGTTATTCATACAATACCTTAGATAACAGAGATCTGACGATAAGGAATATATCAATCAATTTGGTTTATTCAGAAAATCTCGTGACGCGTAGACGGCTTGCCCTACACGATCAACTCACGCTGTCACTCTATCAGCTGGAGGGCCGAAGGCCCGACGGCTCGCCCTACGCTATGCGATCCACTCACGCTGTCACCCTATCAGCTGGAGGGCCGCAGGCCCGACGGCTCACCCTACGCGATCCACTCACGCTGTCACTCTATCAGCTGGAGGGCCGCAGGCCCGACGGCTCACCCTACGCGATCCACTCACGCTGTCACCCTATCAGCTGGAGGGCCGCAGGCCCGACGGCTCACCCTACGCGATCCACTCACGCTGTCACTCTATCAGCTGGAGGGCCGCAGGCCAGACGGCTCGCCCTACGCGATCCACTCACGCTGTCAATCTATCAGCTGGAGTGCTGCAAGCCCGACGGGTCGCCCTATGCTACGCGATCCACTCACGCTGTCAGTTTATTGGCCAGAGAGCCGCAGGCCCGACGGCTCGCCCTACGCGGTCCACTCACGCTGTCACTCTATCAGCTGGAGGGCCGAAGGTCCGACGGGTCGCCCTACGTTACGCGATCCACTCACGCTGTCACACTATCAGCTGAAGGGCCGCAGGCACGACGGTTCGCCCTACGCGCTCCACTCACGCTGTCACTATCAGCTGGAGGGCCACAGGCCCGACAGCTCACCCTACGCGATCCACTCACGCTGTCACTCTATCAGCTGGAGGGCCGCAGGCCCCTACGCGCTCCACTCACGCTGTCAATCTATCAGCTGGAGTGCCGCAAGCCCGACGGGTCGCCCTATGCTACGCGATCCACTCACGCTGTCAGTTTATTGGCCAGAGAGCCGCAGGCCCGACGGCTCGCCCTACGCGATCCACTCACGCTGGTGTCACTCTACCAGCTGGAGGGCCGAAGGCCCGACGGCTCGCCCTACGCAATCCACTCACGCTGTCACTCTATCAGCTGGAGGGCTGAAGGTCCGACGGGTCGCCCTACGTTACGCGATCCACTCACGCTGTCACACTATCAGCTGGAGGGCCGCAGGCCCGACGGTTCGCCCTACGCGCTCCACTCACGCTGTCACTCTATCAGCTGGAGGGCCGCAGGCCCGACGGGTCGCCATACGCTACGCGATCCACTCACGCTGTCACTCTATCAGCTGGAGGGCCGCAGGCCCGACGGGTCGCCCTACGCGTTCCACTCACGCTGTCACTCTATCAGCTGGAGGGCCGCAGGCCCGACAGCTCACCCTACGCGATCCACTCACGCTGTCACTCTATCAGCTGGAGGGCCGCAGGCCCGACGGCTCGCCCTACGCGCTCCACTCACGCTGTCACTCTATCAGCTGGAGGGCCGCAGGCCCGACAGCTCACCCTACGCGATCCACTCACGCTACACTCTATCAGCTGGAGGGCCGCAGGCCCGACGGCTCGCCCTACGCGCTCCACTCACGCTGTCACTCTATCAGCTGGAGGGCCGCAGGCCCGACAGGTCGCCCTACGCTACGCGATCCACTCACACCGTCAGTCTATCAGCCGGAGGGCCGCAGGCCCGACATGGCTGGCAGTGACACGTGTCTCAGCAGCATCAGGTTTGAGGAGTTGGAAGTCAGCATTGAATCCGTCTGTATCTTTTCGTCCAATATTCCGCAGGGTTTGAAGACGAAAGTCTTTGATCAGCGTATGTTGCCAGTGATGACCTACGGTACTAAACCGTGCTCGCTTACAATGAGCCTTATATAAGATTGCTCAATGCAATGTCACCCAAAGGGCAAAGGACAGGGCTATGCTAGGAGTCTCTCTGCGATATCGGATTAGAAATGAGACCATCCTCAGCAGAACCAAAATAACCGATATAGCTCTTCGAATCGCTAAACTGAAGTGGCAGTGGGCGGGGCTCGTCGCGCGTGAAACCGATGACCGTTGGGGCCGTAAGTTTTTCGAGCGGTGGTCACGTACCGGAAGGCGCAGCGTGGGTAGGCCCCCCACAAGGTGGACTCATGACCTGGTGAAGGTCACTGGAATGCGGGTGGCACAGGGCCGGTCCTTGTGGCAATCTTTGGGGGAGGCCTATATTCACCAGTAAACGTCTTTCGGCTGATATGATGATGATTATGATAATGAAATCCGTATATTTCTACCAAATGTATAAAGCAGTACTTCAAAATCTACATATCGCTAAACCTAGCGGTTGTGGCAGGCAGTAACACTGGAGTATCAGATCTGAGGAGTTGGACGTTGGTATTAAATTCGCATGTTTCTACTTAATATCTAAAGAACTTCTTTAAAATCAAGAAATCGATGAAAGATAAACCTTGCGGTTATTGTGGGCAGTACTGCAGCATCAGGAGTGAGGAGTTGGAAGTCAAGATCAGGCTGTTAGTATTTGATTATGCCAAACATGCTATACTTTCATTTTCACGTGTCTAACACTCTCGGTTAAGGTAAGCAGTACGTCTGCAGCATCAGGCTTTGAGGGTACAAGGATAAAAATATTATAATATTGCATTGTCATGGGGACTTGACATGAGTTCCAAATTTCATTAATTTTGGTGCAGTAGAAGTGGTCGAAAAATCGATCACAAGATTTGAAGCATCGACGACAGTTGATACGCGGTGAAGTTAATAAAAACCGTTTAAAAAGGCACCATCTGTACTAAAAAAGCCGATTTAGGGGGTATGCGTTATTAATTTCTAAAATTCGTAAAATATCGGACACCCTAGTCCATACGTATAAGTAATAGGAGAGCAGTGTCCAGCTGTAGACTACAATAGGCTGATGATATGTGATGTGATTACGGGCATTTACCTCCTAATGCGTCTATACGCATAGTTAATAGGAGAGGCCTACGTCCAGCAGTGGACTATCATAGGCTGATGATGATGATGATGATTTTGTCAGCCTCTGTAGCCTAGTTGGTAGTGACCTTGCCTACGCAGCTGGAGGTTCCGGGTTCGAATCCCGGCGAGGGCATTCTTTGTGTATTTATTTATCACAAATGTTTGTTCCTTGGTCATGGCTGTGTATGTATCTAAGTATCTATACGTATCTATCTGTTATATATATCGTCGCCTGGTACCCACAACACAAGCCTTAATTGAGCTTACCGTGGGACTAGGTTGATTTGTGTAAGATGTCCCAAGAAAAAAAAAAAAGAAAACACTATTATCAACTTACTGTCTGACTAATTTTTTCAGCAAATAAATATTCGTATTCTTCAAATCAAATCAAATCAAATCAATTTATTTGTCCAACATAGGTAAAAAAGATGTTACAAAAGTCAGTCAGTTCCACTATGTGGTGCCTAATGGCACACAAATATTGTGAGCATGCATGTCAACATTCATTATTATCTACATATTTACAAGTCCTTATCATCTAGAAATTCCTTAATACTATAGTAGCTCTTTTGAACCAAAAGTTGTTTTAGGCTCATTTTGAATTTATGAAGGTCTTTGGATTTTAAATTATCTGGAAGCTTATTATAAATTTTAGGAGCCATTCCGACTATGTTTTTTTGAAAGAGTGTTGTCTTGGGTAGAATAGGGTGTAGAATTTTCCCACGTAGTCGTTTACTTTTAAAATTTAAAAATAGGTTGGTGTTACACTTAGCAAATACACACATTTCAAATATATACAAACATGGGAGTGTAAGAATCTTTGAATTTTGAAAATAGAATTTACAGGAATCAGAGTAGTTAATACCATATATTGTCCTAACACATTTTTTCTGAGTTATAAATGCTCGTTTCCATTCAGTCGAATTGCCCCAAAATATTATACCGTACCTTAATGTAGACGTTACAGAAGCATGGTATGCTGTTATTACTGCAGGCAAGTCAACTTTTTTCTTTAAATTATATAGTGAATAAGAGAATTGATTTAATTTTTTACATACAGAATCAATTTGATGTGTCCATGTCAGCTTATCATCTACATTTAATCCTAAGAATTTGGTTATGTCAGTTTCATAAATTTGATATCCTTTATAAGCTATGTTAAGTTTAGGTGTATTTGTCCTTTGTTTAAATGTCATTAGTTTAGTTTTGTCCAAGTTAATTTTTAAGTTGTTTTTTGTTAGCCAGTCTATAATTAAACATAATCTCCCATTTATTTCAGCCTCATAGGAGTCCAAGTTAGTCCCGGAAAAGATTATTGTACTGTCATCGGCAAAGAGAACCATTGGGTGGTTAATGGCTTTAGGCATGTCATTAATGTAGATGAGAAACAACAGAGGACCTAAAACGCTCCCCTGCGGTACCCCATAGTGCACTTCTCTTAATTCCGATGAATACGTTGTCTCTACTTTTGTCTTAGGGCTTGTGCATAAATCACGCGAGGTCCTATAGGGGGGGAGGGGTCCAAGAAAACATCACGAAAGATCACGGTAGGGGAGGGGGGGGGTACCAGACGACCTCACGTGTATTTTTTTACGATGAACAAACTAAGAAATATTGTCAATTTCGGCAAGCGAACGTGAAAAGTTGAATGAAAAAATACACGTGAGACTGCTGGGGGGGGGGGGGGGGGCTAGCCAAGAAGCTCACCAAACATCACCATGGGGGTGGGGGGGGGTCAAAAAGTAGCCAAAAAAACATCACATGATTTATGCATGAGCCCTTATGACTTATCTCAGTTATTTGAGTTTTTTTCTTTCTACTGCTTAAATATGACTCTATTAAGGCATGTACGTTTCCACGTAACCCGTAGCGTTGAAGTTTTTCTAAAAGTAGATGGTGGTCAACATAGTCAAAAGCTTTTGACATATCCATATACAATGCTGACACTGGAATTCTTTTGTCCATATTTTTTAGAACATTATGAATTAAATCGAAAATAGCCATGTTTTTTTTTTTTTTTTATACCACGTCGGTGGCAAACAAGCATACGGCCCGCCTGATGGAAAGCAGTCACCGTAGCCTATGGGCGCCTGCAACCTCAGGGTGTCACATGCGCGTTGCCGACCCAATAAAAATAACGTTGGCACAACAAATAAGTGGCTCCACTCCATGTTAATGGACATATGTTTTCGAAAGCCTTTTTGTTCCTTAGCAAATAAGTTATTATGTTCGAAATAATTGGAAACCCTATTATAAATATATTTTTCAAAAATTTTTGAGAATATCGGAATGAGCGCTATTGGTCGGTAGTTGTTCATGTTATCCCTTCGGTCTTTCTTATGAAGAGGTTTGACCGTAGTAATATTTAGTTTGTCAGGAAACTTGCCGTAAGTAAAACACAGGTTAAATATATGACTAAGAACAGGAGAGATTATACGAGAAACTTTTTTTATTATATTGGTACTAATGCCGTCATAACCAGTGCTGTTAGTGTTCTTAAGAGAAATTATTATATTTTGGATGTCATCAGGACTAGTTGGCTTCATAAATAAAGAATTAAGTGAATTAAATGTCAAACTATTTTTAGAATTAGAATTAATTGGTTGAATCTGGTCAATGAAGAAATTATTGATAGTAATCTTATTCATAGTAATTTGTATGGGAATTTCAGATGAAATTCGGCGCGGGTTCCTGTTTATTGTTTATTGTTTATAAAAAATACAATTTTACAGGAATCAGCTGATTTTGTTTTCAGAGTGTTTTGGGGTTAAAAAAGCCGATTTAGGGGGTATGCGTTATTCATTTCTAAAATTCGTATAATATGGGACACCCTAGTCCATACGTATAAGTACAGTCGAGGAATTTAATTTCGTACCTTGTCACAGTGGCAATCAATATGAAAGCTGCTAGGACTGTCATATTATAGCTACTATGACAAGGTACGAAATGGGTAGGAAATTAAATTCCTCGACCGTAATAGGAGAGCAGTATCCAGCAGTAGACTACAATAGGCTGATGATATGTGATGTGATGCCCTGAAAAACTCTAAATTTTCAGAGTCTCGAAGCAGCCCTGAAATGTACACCAGAGAACGAGAAATTCTTCTCAGTATTGGTCCTCCGTCTGTTACCGTCGGACCGAGTGGACCTAACCAAGCTGGACAAAGAGTACTTCATCAACGTGCACGGATCTGTTATATTGCAGAGTATACTGGACTATCAGGTAAGTTAAATATGTTAAAATTATGGTGACAAGCTACTGTTTCTTAAACTTTTAGTTACCAATTTAAGAAGTTATAGCCCTAAACGAAAGTTCTATTTTATCACATACTGCGGACCTGACACACAGACCAAACTTAATAAACTTTGCTTTAATAATTATTTATTTTACTACGGCATCATAACTTAATAAGAGGAATTAACACACGGGAGTTGTTTATGAAACTAGGTATTTTTTTATCACGACCGATAAGGGGATTACTAACTCGAATCGTTAAAACCCTCGCCTACGGCGTCGGGCTTCCAACAGACTAGATGCACTATTTACTATAGTAAAGGATTAATTCTCAGTACATTTTATAATAACGTTATACTTTCCAGCGGCCAGCGAAAGCAGTTAACAGCCTTCTAGAGCTGACTCCAGAACAGCTCCTAGTGATATTCAGCGACGCGAAGGGCAGCCACGTGGCCGACGCCTTCTGCAAGGGACAGTTCGTCGGCGTGAAGGCGAGGGACAAGATGATATGGAAGCTTAAGGTGAGAGAGAGATGGGGGTTATGTGAGGGAAACTCCTGCGGTCTTCTTAGGTCCTGGTATCATGACACCTTTGATTAGGCATGAGAGTGAGGGACAAGATGATAATATATGGAAGCTTAAGGTGAGAGAGAGATGGGGGTTATGTGAGGCAAACTCCTGCGATTTTCTTAGGTCCTGGTAGCATGACACCTTTGATCAGGCGTGAGAGCGAGGGACAAGATGATATGGAAGCTTAAGGTGAGAGAGAGATGGGGGTTATGTGAGGCAAACTCCTGCGGTCTTCTTGGGTCCTGGTAGCATGAAATTATTGATTAGGCGTGAGAGTCAGGGACAAGATGATATGGAAGCTTAAGGTGAGAGAGAGATGGTAATGTGACGCAAACTCCTGCGATCTTCTTAGGTCCTGGTATCATGACACCTTTGATTAGGCGTGAGAGTGAGGGACAAGATGATATGGAAGCTTAAGGTGAGAAAGAGATGGGGGTTATGTGAGGCGAACTCCTGCGATCTTCTTAGGTCCTGGTAGCATGACACCATTGGTTAGGTTGATGGTCCTATTTTTACCGTTTATCGTGCTTACGCGTCACTTTCGGACTTGCATACAACGTGACTGCATCGACGACGACATCTTTTTCATCACACTTGCTGTCTAAGCGCGCCATTGATTGCATGCGTAGCGGGCGTAATAGAAAAGTGAAATTCCCTAGGGAGTAATAGAAATGTCAGTACTTCATTTAATAATATTCTGTCTTAAAACTTATTTTTTGTCGGCAAGTGTAATAATAGTACATTGTGTATTTAGGGCGGTAAGTAAGAATTTGCGAACGAGTGTGAAAGTAAAGCCCAAGCCGAAGGCGCGGGCTTTACTTCACACGAGTTCATAATTCTTGTACCGCCCGTGGTACACACAATGTTTTTCATCACACCTGTGATGCAAAAAAGTAAATAAAACAATATATTTTCACAAAACTACTCTAAAATGGTCTAAATCAGGGATGACTTAATTTCATCATTTTCATAAAAGAAATCTCGGCGTGCGCCGGACCCCGCTAGTGCGACGTAATGTTGTATGAAAATCCTTAACGGCCTACTAGGACGTAATGACGCACCTACACAGCGCATCACCGCAGCGTATTGGCGCACTTACCGAACAGGTGTGATGAAAAAAACATTGTATGCATCACGGCCGTTAAGCGGAATACTAACTCGAGTCATTAAAAGCCCTCCACCTACTACGGCGTCGGGCTTCTAACACTCTCGTTAGAAATTCCGTACTTACCTCCCTTGATGCACAATGTACTATTAAATCTACGGGCCGTAAGCGTTGAAAAGTTATCATCAGATTTCTAAACCATTGTTTTGTCAACAGGGTTACTATCAAACTTTAGCGCTGGCTCAACACGGTTCCCGCGCTTTAGAGCGAATCTTCGAAGCAGCTTCACTCGAACAGAAAATCAAAATCATGACGGAAATGTCAGACAAGAGCAATCTGTTGAATACTACCAAATTCGGCAGATTGGTAGCTGCTAAGTTGGATATAGCTACCTTCAAAACGGCGCGGAAACAGTGGGAGCAGAAGTTTAAAGGGAAATAAAATGTAAAATTATATTGCAGTTTTATTTCATGTCTCTAGTTGACGTCCACTGCTGAACATAGGCCTCCCCCAAAGATTGCCACAATGACCGGTCCTGTGCCACCCGCACCCAGCAGACTCCTGCGACCTCCACCAGGTCATCAGTCCACCTTGTGGGCCTACTCACGCTGCGCCTTTCGGTTACGTGGCAGTCACTTAAGAACTTTTCCGCCCAACGGCCATCGGTTCTACGTGCAATGTGGCAGTGACAGTTGGGTTAGAATATGATTAATGTTAGGTATCCTAAAAGTAACTAGTGTAGGAGCCAAAATCTTAAAAGAAAATGAATGCAAAAAGAGATGAATCAGAACATGTATTGAATTTAAAATATCAGGATTAAAGTAGGTCCCTACTTATAAATACGCAAGCAGGCTTAATGCTTGATACGTAATGGAGACCTAGGTTCTCCAAAACAAGTCGCGCGTAGTGACTAAATACGCGTGAGCTTAACCATTTAATTATATTTATAGTTACTGGTCTCACGAAAGTTGAAATAGGTACCTACTTCTTTTTTGCCGAATGCAATAGCTCCAATACGTGCCCAATGTGTCTAATGACCTAATGTTTTAATGAGTTACTGAGTCATCTAGTTACTGATGTAATTTGGTAGACTTACGAGAAATTCCTTCACTGTATTCTCATTAACTTTTTCGTCCACCGAGCAGAGTCTCACGACGAAAGTTTTTGACATGTTTGTGTTACGAGTACCACTAGTTATACATAGTGCTGTTATGACCCAGGTTTTTAAGAAAATAGGTAATAATACGCATTATTAGCAATCGTTTTCAAGTATCAATCATTAACCCTTAAATGCATGGTGTACGATGTATCGTACATAACCAAAACATAGTTGGTGTTTGAAAACTAGATATGTATATAATGTTCTTAAGGTTAATTTTGCAAGGAAATTTATTTATAAATTTATAAATTTTCTAACTTATTATTGATTCGTTTTGTTTTCGTTGCGTGCGTTTAGCGGTTTTTAACTAAGTAAGAAATTATTTTTTATTGGAATTTTGTGATTCATACCATAACGATTTTACAATTACCTACTGAATTATTTAATATAGGTACTTTTCAATCTAAAAGTAAATAATATTTGCATGTTTTATCATGCAATCATGCACGATTTTGCAAAAAATGGATAATGTATGATGTATCGAAATTTTGATTAGTGGTACAAAACCCACCCAAAATATGTCCACAGATTTTTTTTTTCAATTTTTCTCGTGCTTGCGACTCCATTAAGTATGCACATTTTGCTTTTGGAACGAAAAGAAAAAATCATGCATTTAAGGGTAAAATTAACTGTACAGTTAATTTGATTACCTTCGAACGATCAATGTAACGCGTGTCCTGACGTCCTGCTTAGTTGGGCGTTTCTCCGAGCGTTTCAACCGCCGTGACTTCGGTGGCAACATTATTACCCAATGTCCGCGGGTCTCATAATTTTTTTTGATACATTGGTAGTTGTCAACTACTTACGTCTACCAATATATCCAAAAGTTCTAGCATCTCTCACGGAATTCATATGATAAGGCTGCCACCGAAGTCACGGCGGTTGAAACGCTCGGAGAAATGCTACTTGTCAAACGCTAATTCATCATCATCATCATATCAGCCGAGAGACGTCCACTGCTGAACATAGGCCTCCACCAAAGATTGCCACAATGACCGGTCCTGCGCCACCCGCATCCAGCGGACTCCTGCGACCTTCACCAGGTCATTGGTCCGCTAATTAACGATTAATTTTAAAGTAAGTACCTACATTGTTTCTCAATGAACTTTTCTTAGAAAATTAATTACTTTTAAAATTAGATTTTTTAATGAAATAACGCTCACGGTTTGGCCGTTGCAAAATTCTGCATCTCAATCCTCGGCTTCAATAAAAGCTTACATGATGTATATCCGTATACTATGGGCCTCGTATGAAGTCTCAAGGACACTCAACGAGCGATGGAACGGGCGAACAACAATCTCTACAAGATAAAATTACGAATGAGATCCATGGAACTTATATACATATTTGTCAGCTTCCGTAGCCTAGTCGGTAGTGACCCTGCCTACGAAGCTGGAGGTTCCGGGTTCGAATCCCGGCGAGAGCATTATTTGTGTATTTATTTATCACAAATATTTGTTCCTTGGTCATGGTTGTGTATGTATTTAAGTATCTATATGTATCTATCTATTATATATGTATATCGTCGCCTGGTACCCACATCACAAGCCTTAATTGAGCTTACCGTGGGACTAGGTCGATTTGTGTAAAATGTCCCAGATATTTATTATGTTACTGTCGTAGCTCAAATAATCGCCAAACAGTTGCGGTGGACTGGACATAATTATGTCCAGGTTGAAATATCCTGAATCGTCCTGGGAAATATTTCCAGAAGAACTGATGGTGAGATAAGCGAGTTCTTGAATGCACGCAGCATGAAGGCCCCAAGATAAACCGATGACCTAGGTCGTTAAAGTTACAATTTTGCTGTTTTCCTCTCGTTCCAATACGTGTGTGCGTTAGAGAAACAACGAAATTGTGAAATGTAACTTTATAAAAGGCGATCCTAAATGTAGCTGAAATCTATTAGATGCGTGCTGCACACGATCGATCTCTTACCGGTTCTTCTCGGGTAAGTGGTGCAGAGTTAGAACTGGAAGTACCTACATAGTTATAATTTTATGTGTAACTTAGACCATTCAAAAGAGTTTGTTACAATTAAAAATTGGAACAAAGAATCATTTGACTTTGACTTTGATCCTTATGGCATGCTCTGGCACAGAATGTCCAACAGCAGCTAATCAGCTGATAATAATGAATGTGCGTTCCGTGCGTACAATTGTTTGAACTCTTACTAAACTCTGACACATTCAAAAGCTCAAAATTCCAACGTGGACCCTCAATGGGAATGCACGTTAATGATGACGGATGAGTCTCAATCTTTAATGATAGGTGGTAAGTATTCCATTAGGAAGGAAATAAAACAATATGCAAGCTAGATTGATTATACTTTATATTGGCACACCCCTCCACAGTTAGGCGGTATTTGTCCTGGCTTCAGACTGCATATCTTGTTGCCGCATATGTACTCGCCTTTACGGAGGTTGAGGGGGCTGGGAACTGCAAGAAAAAATACATTCTTGAGTGTCTATTAGATTAAAGCTGGAGAGCCAGTGAACCCTGGGAGTAACATTCTCCCTTTAAGGTTAGAAATTTGTATACTTACGATTTATGGCATTCTAAGAGCAATAGCCATGACCTGGCAGGCGTCAGCCCTGCACGTCATCAGCCCCTTTATTTTTTTAACTGTTAAGTAAATTGGGTTTCAAAACTTGTTTCTGTAAGTTTGAAAATTGTATTGTAATTGATCTGTCATATACCTACCTACTTCTGCTTATTGTAATCGCCTGTCAATTTTTTTTAAGGTGTACCTTAAATAAACTTTATCCTTTTAAATTTTCAAACTTACAGAAACAAGCTTTGAAACCCAATTTACTTAACAGTTCAAAAAATAAAGGGGCTGATGACGTGCAGGGCTGACGCCTGCCAGGTCATGGCTATTGCTCTTAGAATGCCATAAATCGTAAGTATACAAATTTCTAACCTTACAGGGAGATCGTTACTCCCAGGATTCACTAGCTCTTCGACTATTAGTGTGTACAGTTGACTAGTCGGAACTTTGAGTCACTCGGGAACTGTCAGTCACGTTAACACGTTCGCCTCCGGTACTGTTTCACTAAGTTCTTATACTATGCCGATCGAAATTATCTGACAGAACTCCTATGCCATTGACACGCATGTGTGACCGAAAAGATTATACTCCTATGCCGGCGACACAGCATTGTGTCAAAAACGTTCGTATTTCTATGCCACTGGCATAGGAGTGAGAACTTGATTAATGCTAGTGGCATAAGAATAATATTACTTTGATCACGTATGTGTGTCACTGGCATAGGAGTACAGTTTTTTCGGTCACATATGCGTGTCACCGGCGTCGAACGTGTTAAGCCGCGTTTTCACTTAGTGTTCAGATCGAGCATTCGTTCGTTCTTGGGCAGATGA